>JASPKZ010010578.1:0-62918 GCA_030220185.1 Diploptera punctata
GTGGATACAAACAAAAGACAGTCAAAATCTACTAACTATTCTGCTTCTACTGTTTGCCTGGTAAAAACCTTCATCGCCTCGTCTGCTACCAACTCAACAAGTTGACTCTGCAAAAAGATGGAAGAATGGAGCTCGTCACATCACAACTTGCCCAACACTAACAACCAGCTGTTTCGTGCTCAGATACTAAAAAAAAATGATGAACCTTCCATAATCTTATTGTTATTGCTTGTTTTCCTAGTCATTGTTGGACTAATGAGGATATTCAAAACGCCACTGCATTAAATAAATAAAACTATTCAACTGTTTGTGTGAGAAATAAAAACAAAAGATAGTCATAAGTCTAACTTCTCTACGGGTTTAGATCTTTGCCGCAAGGTCCCAAGGATCGCGACTACAAAACCGGACGCAGTCGATGATTTTTTAGGTCTCCCATGGGGTAGAAAACTGGGTTATGCATCAATCGGCTAAGCGAAATTATTAAAAATTATATTTTGAAATCATCTGTTGCACTGCCTCATGAAGTAAGTGACGCACACTTTTACCACCAAATCTTTAAATATAACTTATTATTAAAAAAAATGTAAAAACCATCAGTCCTATCAGAGATTCTGTGTTTTGCATCAAACGGATATGAAACCAGATCTTCATAAATGCTAATCTAAATTTTACATCATGTAGTTAAGCGCCAAATGTTCCCGCTCTTACATTGTTGATGCATAACCGTCAAACAAGCAAAATAACTTGCAATATCCAGTATTGTTAGTTTGGCGCTACAATAAATAGTGAAGATTGACAAACTTTAAACGTATTTTTCTCAAAACTTGCATAATGGCGCATAGCCGGTTGATGCATAACACCGTCTAATTTAGGTTAAGTTTAGGTTTTAGAACTATCCTCGAGCTTTGTTATCATTTATCACCCATCATGTCATTGGGCTAACAAGGCGCCCCAACCTCAAATGAGAGTTACAATTACGCCATGTCAGGAAGCAATGTCAGAAATGTCGTAAGACAACCTGGTGCATTCGATAAAAAAAAATGTAACTATAACATGGGTTTTTGAAACTGAGGGGCGGGTTTGCCTGGAGAGCGGCGTGAAAAATCCTAAAAAGTGATAGGCCCTATGTCTGTGTCTACCCTTACATTCCCACGTGAGGCAGGTATTACCCAAGCTGCTTTATTTGTCCTAATTGAGGTACAAGAATAACATTGACCATGATGCAAGGAAGTAGATTATACATGGGATGATTGGAAAACATTAGCTCAGGATAGGGAAATATGGAGAGCTTATGTCCGCGCGACCATGGACTTAAGGGGTGGATAGTATCAATGAGTTTGTTGTTTCCCTACACATATCAGCAGAGACAAGTGGTTAGCTCTTCGCTTGAAAGAGGCGCCTTGTAGTTATTACTTGGATGAGAAAACCCGATTATATCTGCGGCATAAAGTCAGTTGACCACAGCAGATGGTTCCGAGGAAAAAAATCAGATTGGTTGAAAGTGGGGTTTGAATACGGGACCTTCAGGATATAATTTCAAACACTACTGCTTCAGGTAATTTGCTAACTAGGGAACAATTTCGGTGTTGCTTTTTGTATAGACGTTGTAAGCTACAGAAAATAATATATTTGCATTTTTCGGTTAACTGACTTATGCTGCACCCTGTATTTTCCTCAGAGGCTCTACACACACACACACACACACACACACACACACACATACATATTTACTGTTTGTGATATTTGGCATAATTAAGAAAAGTTTGATCATCGTATAGAGAGTGCACTAAAATATATATTAAACAAATTTACTTCTTTAGATAATAAAAAAAAATACATAAAATAATAGATAATACTCGCACCTACTCCCATTACGCCGCTATATACATAGAAAAATAACATTGACGGAGAGAGAATAATGATAATAATAATGATAATAATAATAATAATAATAATAATAAATAATAACAATAATAATGACGAAGAAGAAGAAGAGGAAGAAGAAGAGGAAGAAGAGGAAAAGAACAAGAAGAAGAAAGGATGTGTAAAACGTATCGTATTTATTATTATTATATGTTATAATTACATTTTTCACATTGAGCTATTGCAAGCTTAATAGGACATAAGAAAAATAAATGCTCGGACGGGACTTGAACAGAGACCTCTGGATTTATGTCCCACTACATACATATCTAGTATTAATGAGAATTTACACACATACATATATATATCATGGCGTAATCGGTAGCGCGCTGGGATAAATCCAGAGGTTCGGGTTCAAGTCCAGTCCGAGCATGTATTTATTTTTCTTATCATGTCTCAAATATATATAAACTAAAAAAGGAGGAATTATATAAATTTTATATAAAAGTTGCGGGTTTTTTAATTTAAAATGTAAGATATATATAGAAAGAGAAACATATATGTTATATGTGTAAAGCAGTTACTTAGCTTTCAAATGTAATATATATTAAAACATGATAATAAATATGGTATTTAGTGTTTACTTGATAAAGGATTCTTCTTCATTCCACAAAGATTCGGGTTGCAAACTAGATTAAACCTGTAAATTATGTGCATTTCATTAGATTCAAATTAAAACTGACTTTTTCAATTTTCACATACATTGGCGTTGCTCCCCAACGGCAGTTGTTTTATTACGTCAACATTTTTGTTTTTTTCTATGCTAAAAAAACCCGCATTTCATACGAAATTAATAATATTTTTAATAAATCTTGGGTAGCGCAAATTATTATTATTATTATTATTATTATTATTATTATTATTATTATTATATATATATATATATATGTATTGTACTTAAATGTTTGACGTTGAGCAATGCATGGTAAGAAAAATACACACAACTAAATGTGAGTTTTTCCCTCTGGCATGAAACTAAGTATTTTTCAATTCCCCCATACATGCAACATGTCCTGCCCATCGCAGTCTACGAGACTTAACTGTTAATATATCTGGCTTCCTATACATATAATATAGTTCACTATTGTGTAGTTTTCTCCCTTCACCTGTCTGTTCATTTTCCTAAGAACTTTATTCTGAAATGCTCGTAATCTTCTTTCCTCCCTTAAAGTAAGAGCCATGTTTCGCATCCAATAATAATTAACTCACTGGTACTATAAAAACAATAGTTTCATGGCCCCGCAGACATAAGCTATCTGTAAATTCCCATCCATAGCTAATGTTTTCCAATCATCTCCTGTATAATCTACATACTTCAAATCATGATTAATGTTATTCTCTCACCGCATACTTGGCCTACCTAATGGCAGCTTTTCCTCTGGTTTTTCTACAAGGAGTTTTCATGGCCTTCTTCTATTTGCCATCAATACCAAATGTCCTGCCAATAGAGGTCTGTGAGATTTTAGTGTTCTTATTCATAGAAATCCAACGCCGTGGTCTCGAGGTAGCGTGCTGACTTTTCACGCAGCGGGCCCGGGTTCGATCCCCGGTCGGGACAGTTTTTCTGGGTGAGGCTTTTATCGGGGTTTTTCCTCACCTGTAAGACAAATGTCAGGGAAACTTTAAGGCCCAAACGGTCCCCGAAATCATATGGCCAACGCAACCATCATAATTCATATTCATCTTAGGTTAAGCTTAGGATTAGGGACTCTCCTGGCGCACCATTATCATCATTATCGCCCATCATATCATAGGGGCAACGTAACCCCGCCTTTCAGGCGCCCCAACCTCAGAAGTGGGTTACAAGCACGCCATATCAAGAGAGAAACCAGGAAAGTCGAAAGACAACCTGGGGCATTTGAAAAAAAAATGCAATACAGATGGTATAAATTATTCAACTGTGTGTGTGTGGAACCAAACAAAAGACAGTCAAAAATCTAACTATTCAACTGTTTGCCTGGTAAACACCTTCATCGCCTCGGTCTTCCACCAACTCAACAATGTATCATCTGCAACACTATGGAAGATATGGATGCTCGTCACATACGAACTTGCCCAACTCTAACAACCAGCTGTTTCGTGCTCAGATACTGAAAAAATGATGAACCTTCTATAATCTTTATTGTTATTGCTTGTTTTCCCTAGTCACTGTTGGCTAATGAGATTTCAAACGCCACTGCATTTAAATAAATAAACTATCCAACTGTTTGTGTGAGAAACAAAAACAAAAGATAGTCATAAGTCTAACTTCTCTACGGGTTAGATCTTTGCCGCTGGTCCCAAGGATCGCGACTACAAAAACCGGACGCAGTCGATGATTTTATAGGTCTCCCACGGTGTAGAAACTGTGTTATGCATCAATCGGCTAAGCGCAATTATTAAAAATTATATTTTGATGTCACCTGTTGCACTGCCTCATGAAGTAAGTGTACGCACACTTTTACCACCAAATCTTTAAATATAACCTTATTATTAAAGAAAATGTAAACACCATCAGTCCTATCAGAGATTCTGTGTTTTGCATCAAACGGGTATGAAACCAGATCTTCATAAATGCTAATCTAAATTTTACATCATGTAGTTAAGCGCCAAATGTCCCCCTCTTACATTGTTGATGCATAACTGTCAAACAAGGAAAATAACTTGCAATATCCAGTATTGTTAGTTTGGCGCTACAATAAATAGTGAAGATTGACAAACTTTAAACGTATTTTTCTCGAAATTTGCATAATGGCGCATAGCTGGTTGATGCATAACACCGTCTAATTTAGGTTAAGTTTAGGTTTTAGAACTATCTTCGAGCTTTGTTATCATTTATCACCCATCATGTCATTGGGCTAACAAGGCGCCCCAACCTCAAATGAGTGTTACAATTACGCCATGTCAGGAAGCAATGTCAGAAATGTCGTAAGACAACCTGGTGCATTCGACAAAAAAAAATGTAACTATAACATGGGTTTTTAAAACTGAGGGGCGGGTTTGCCTGGAGAGCGGCGTGAACTCTGAAAAAAATATCCTAAAAACTGATAATACACTATAGGCTCTATGTCTGTATCTACCCTTACATTTCCACGTGAGGCAGGTATTACCCAAGCTGCTTTATTTGTCCTAATTGAGGTACAAGAATAACATTGACCATGATGCAAGGAAGTAGATTATACATGGGATGATTGGAAAACATTAGCTCAGGATAGGGAAATATGGAGAGCTTATATCCGCGCCACCATGGACTTAAGGGGTGGATAGTATCAATGACTTTGTTATTTCCCTATACATATCAGCAGAGACAAGTGGTTAGCTCTTCGCTTGAAGAGGCGCCTTGTAGTTATTACTTGTATGAGAAAACCCGATTATATCTGCGGCATAAAGTCAGTTGACCACAGCAGGTGGTTCCGAGGAAAAAAGTCACATTGGTTGAATGTGAGGTTTGAATACGGGACCATCAGGATATAATTTCAAACACTACTGCTTCAGGTAAATTGCTAACTAGGGAACAATTTCGGTGTTGTTTTTTATAGACGTTGTAAGCTACAGAAAATAATATATCTGCATTTTTCGGTTAACTGACTTATGCACCCTGTATTTTCCTCAGAGGCTCTACACACACACACACACACACACACATACATACATGCATATTTACTGTTTGTGATATTTGGCATAATTAAGAAAAGTTTGATCATCGTATAGAGAGTGCACTAAAATATATATTAAACAAATTTACTTCTTTAGATAATGAAAAAAATACATAAAATAATAGAAAATACTCGCACCTACTTCCATTACGCCGCTATGTACATAGAAAAATGACATTGACGGAGAGAGAATAATGATAATAATAATAATAATAATAATAATAATGATAATAATGAAGAAGAAGAAGAGGAAGAAGAAGAAGAAAGGTTGTGTAAAATGTATCGTATTTATTAATATTATATGTTATAATTAAATTTTTAACATTGAGCTATTGCAAGTTTAATAGAACATAAGAAAAATAAATGCTCGGACGGGACTTGAATCGAGACCTCCGGATTTATGTCCCACTACATACATATCTAGTATTAATGAGAATTTACATATATATATATATGTATATAATGGCGTAATCGGTAGCGCGCTGGGCTAAATCCAGAGGTTCGGGTTCAAGTCCCGTCCGAGCATGTATTTATTTTTCTTATCATGTCTCAAATATATATAAACTAAAGAAGGAGGAATTATATAAATTTTATATAAAAGTTGCGGGTTTTTTAATTTAAAATGTAAGATATATATAGAAAGAGAGACATATATGTTATATGTGTAAAGCAGTTAGCTTTCAAATGTAATATTTTTGTAACCTGATAATGAATATGGTATTTAGTGTTTACCTGATAAAGGATTCTTCTTCATTCCACAAAGGTTCGGGTTGCAAACTACATTAAACCTGTAAATTATGTGCATTTCATTAGATTCAAATTAAAACTGACTTTTTCAATTTTCACATACATTGGTGGTGCTCCGCAACGGCAGTCGTTTTATTACATCAACATTCTTGTTATTTTCGATGCTAAAAAAACCTGCATTTCATACTAAATTAATAATATTTTTAATAAATCTTGGGTAGCGGAAATTATTATTAATATTATAATTATTGTATATATATGTATTGTAATTAAATTTTTGACGTTGAGCAATGCATGGTAATAAAAATACACACAACTAAATGTGAGTTTTTCCCTCTGGCATGCAAGTAAGTATTTTTCAATACCCCCATACATGTAACATGTCCTGCCCATCTCAGTCTACGAGACTTAACTGTTACTTGAAGTGGGGTATGATATGGGGGTATTTTTTATTCTTCACCGTCAATTAAAAAATGAAATTCTTTTCTTTTCCTGAATGAACTTATAATAATAATTTATCAAGAGAGCTTATATAATATATATGCTGAATGACTAGAGTAAATTCTGTTATAATTTTGAGTGATGTTAGGTTCAAATTCTATTGGTTTTTTTAGTATACTTTCATTTGAAGATATGCAGGGGGTGTTCTTATTACAGTTATAAACAGAAGAAAGCTTTTTTTATATTTCAGACAACAATGACTTAAAAACAAAAAATTTAAAAGCATATTTAGAAAGACTGTTTACAATGCAATTCATTTAATTGTTACTAAGGTGTTTTTTAATTCAACAATGAACAACAATTATATTATTTTTTTATTTAATTTAAAATATTAAAATGAATTTTTAAAAACATAAAAAAATATTATTATTAAAAAACTTTCACATTTATTATGATATAAAAATCCTGCTATACCATATATCTTTCTTAGGCTTCCTATATAAAAAGATGCTTTTTTACATAATAATTAAGTATCCATCTTGGTCTGCCAGGTTCTTTCTTCATTTTTCAATCCTCCTGTCTTGTTTTTTTTTATTTTTTGTATTTACTAGTAAATATATCCTTCTCACAGATATCCAATATTTTTTTGATTTTTTCCTAATTGTTTATTATGAATTTTCTCCTCCCCAGTCTGGTTTTTTTCTATATACAATTTACACACACACTGTAGCCATGTTGTTTACAATACCATAAATCTAATATGCACACACATTATATATATATATATATATATATATATATATATATATATATATATTATATCTTCATTGTCATTTTCCACTATATTTTTTTAATTTTTTTTTTTCCAAAATTTTGTGACACTTTGTGAAAAAAGATGATTTTTTTTTCTCTATGTTGCATCCTCATTTATGGCATATATACATATACTCTCCAAAAAGTTTTTGACATTTTTAATTAAAAAAAAATCTTTCATATTTTTTCTATATTTTCTGACAGCATTCATTGCTGTAATCTTGTTACTGTTTTTTTAGTATTCAAGCACACACATAGTTAAAAAAAAAGAAATATTTTTTGTGCACTCTTCCCCCCCATAGATGATGATGGTGTGTGTGTGTGTGTGTGTGTATGTAAGTAATACTTTTTTTTAATTATGCCAAATATCACAAGCATGAAAAAAGTGTATTTTTTTCTCCTCATGTTCTTCACGTTCAATTTTTTGAAATTTCATTTTTCTCAATTTTTTCAGCATTTTTTGAGTTTTCAAAATGCTCACACAATATTTTTTTACTAATCTGCTTGAAATTTTCAGGACATAGCAAAAAAAATTATGTGCAAATTCATATATGTCACCCACCCCTTATAAAATTGAGAAATTATGTAAACAACAGAGAATATATCTTTTCCTTCCTACTAACCTAGTTCCAAATTGAAAGAAACATGGACATCAGTTCACAAAAATGAAGAAAAGTCAGGTTTGGTGCAAGGAACATTGAAGAAGTAATTCTTTTCCCACGTTGTGGTGACATTTTTGAAGCTCTTCGTGCGCGATGTTGTAACATTAGTCGTTAACATTGAAACAGCGTGATATAGACTCGCCAACACGTGAACGTTCGAGCATTTCTGTTGTTACTTTAAGCGACAACACTACTTTTTTCCGCTTCGGAACTAATTTTCTTTCCTTTTACTCGGCATCAAAGAAAAGCAAAAGAGATACGTGTTATTCAATCAAAAAAATTCATCTCCAACACATATAGAATAAAACTAGAGTTATGAACAAGAAGACAATAATTTTACCATCAAAAGCGTGGGTTGCTCTATATCAATTAATATATTTGATAATTAACAGATATTGGTAAAAGTAAAGTCTCTAAGAAGAAAATGTCTTCTTCTTCTTCTTCGTCTTCTTCCGAATGCAGAAGTGTCATATTTCACAGCACCTACACACTGCAAAACATAACTATGCTCTTTGTGAAAAGGCAAAACTTACTTAATACTTAATACAGGTTTCCACTTTACAGCAGTTTGCCCTTGATTCCTGCTTGCCAGAGATTCCTATCTTCCCATTGTCCATCTTCCATACCCCTCTTCATCATGGCATAATGTATTCCCTCATACCATGTTCTTCTACTTCTCCCCCTCTTCCTTCTGCCTGGTACCATCCAATCCAACACCTGTTTAGGCCACTGGTCTTCCGGCATCCGTTGTACATGTCCCTATCATTGTAGAGAAAAAGGGACACGGAACAATCCAGCTTTTGGACGTGAAAGATCCCCATATGGTGGCGGTGGATTGATGGTGTAGGCAGAGTCAGTAGTGGTGGACGTACGGACCTCTACGTTATCCAAGGTGGTACTTTGACTGCGGTAAAGTATAGAGATGAGATTCTCCGACCTTTTGTCGTGCCTTATGCTGATGCCATAGGTGATTCTTTTCTTTTTGTGGACGATAATGCACGACCCCACAGACCTGGCTTGGTGGACAACATGCTGGAAGTGGAGGGTATCGAGCGTATGCAATGGCCAGCTTCCTCCCCGGACTTAAATCCGATTGAGCATGTGTGGGATGCATTAGGCAGGTGCATTGAAGGCAGACCAGCACCTCCCACAACTGTTCCTGCACATTGTTCTTATGGAAGAGTGGCCACGTATCCCCCAAGAACTCATTGCTAACCTCATTGCATCGATGCCATACAGGCGTGAGGCAGTGCTGGCCTTTCGAGGAGACCATACACCATACTAAAGAAACATTTTCACCCATGTTAATGTTGTTTTGTTTGTTTGCCATATTCCTAATCAGGATCTCTTTGACATCTGGTGTGGTACAGAGGTTACGTAATGACTTCAAACTCTTGTTGACATTCTTTTGGAGTAATAGAAAGTGATTGCATCTAATACTGTTCCTAAAAACATAGTCTTAATAGGTTATTCTACAATATCCCCTAATTTTTTTGAGCAGTGTATTTATATTTCTCAGGTGAAAGTAAAAATTATGTTAACTATCTATTTATAATGTATATAAGGTATATAATAATTACATTATGAAATAACATATTTAATATCGTTTAATTACTTGTTCAAATGATATCACATGATAGATACTGTATATATTTGAAATTTAAATGATGGACCATATAACTCACTGGCTCTATCGAAACCGTAGGTTCATGGTCGCGCGGACATACATCCCTATCCTGCACTAATATTTTCTATGTAATCTACTTCCCTCAAATCACGGACAATGTTACACTCCCACCTTATTCTTGTTCTACCAACTGAGCGTTTTCAGTCTGGTTCTTCTACATGAAGTTTCCATGATCCTCTCATATCCGACCCACAGCAGTCTACCGGACTTAACTGTTCTTATTACATCTGGCTTCCCATGTAGCTCACTGTTAAGTAGTCTTCTCCATTCACCTGTGTGTTAATCTCACCGTGGTCCTAAACAAATTCTTTATCATCATATACTCGAAACCGTTCCTCCTCACTTAAAGCCAGTGTCCATGTTTCAGATCCATATAATTTTTATCTCTCTATAGTAATTCTGCCCGAGGGCAGGTCTTTCACTAAAATAATAGCATTTTGATGCTACGATTTGCAGCTTTACTAGGGAATTATAGGTGTGGTAGCTTACCGTACCGGTGAAGGATGATGATGATGAAAATGATAATGATGGCCGGATGATTTTCGGGGACCATTGGACCCTAAACTTCCTGACATTTATCTTACAGGTGAGTAACTCCCCCCCCAAAAAAAACTCAGATAGGAGCCATTCCCGACCGAGAATCGAACCCGGGCCCGCTGCGTGACAAAGCAGCACGCTACCTCGAGACCACAGCGGTGGACACATTATGTAACTGCGAGACTCATTATATATATATATATATATATATATATATATATATATATATATATATATAGTGTAACGATTTTTTTAGAGACGTTGGGTCGACAAATGTCCCGGGTATCGCATAATAGCACGCATTTCCAGAATTGAGCCTATGTTTAATTTATAATTAATATTCCTAGTTATATGAAATCAGCCACATACCTCTCATTAGTCATCAACTGTCCACTTTCATTATATGTTTTACTTATATGTGTGAACATGTAACTTCCAGTGTCAGGAGGGCCGTGGAGACCTCTTGTAAGAGTACCAGAGTGTAAACATCCGGTTGGTAGACCAAGAATGAGGTGGTAAAACCATGATTTGAGGTAATTAGATTGTACGGGGGACGTTTGTAAAACATTAGCTCAGGATAGGGATGTATGGAGAGTTTACGTCCGCGCGATCATAACCCTATATATTCGAGAGTACCAGTGATTAGCTATCAGTAAGAAGTGTATATAACTGAAGTTGTTTTCAATAAAACGTGTAATAGACGATGAAAACAATTCATGCGGAAATCGGGTGTCTTTACTTAATAGTAATTGTTGGTTGAGAAAATTATCTACAACAGCTGGAGACACGAACCGCTGACCACATGTCACTCATATATTGTCTAAATTATCATCACCTACGCAAACGGCATAATTGATTATCCGGCAGCTATTTTAGTGTGAAGAAAGAAGAGGCTTAATTGTAAAATTGAATATCAAAATGTTACCTGGAAGGTTGTGAGTTGCACTTGTTATAACAAAGTTACATTCAATACAAGCGTTTAAACGATGATAAATGTATTTAATATCTACATGAAGGACGAAGCAAATTGTCTATTTGTCGTGTCTACAAATCATAGCTGTGCAATTTGAAAGAAAAACCAGTTTTATATTCAACCTCTGAAATATTAAATTAAATTAGAACGTTGTTTTTCAATTACATGGCTTTGCTGAGCAACGTTACAGTTATTACGTCATTATTATTGTTATCGCTATGCAACAAGTCGAATTTATTCAAAACTAGCAAATACCCGGCGTATGCTGCTACGCCTAAATAAATGAAAATTAATGTGATTTTATGTTTAGTTGAGTAAGTAAAAGCAAAAATTAATTATAAATTTATATTTTTTAGATGTCCCGTGCTGATTACCCGGCGTTGCCCGGGAATAAAATTACCCCGATCTTCTTGACATAAATGAGCTGAAATACGAAAATTAATGCGTTTTATGTTTAGTTAAATAAGTGAGAGGAAAAATGTATATCGAAATTATGTTTAGATACCCCGCGCTGTTTACTCGGCGTTGCCCGGGAATCTACTTATCTCGATCATCTTGGCATAAATAAGCTAAAAGACAAAATTCGTTCTTGTGAGTTATCCGTAAAAGAATACCCGCCATGTGATGCTAAGCTTGCTCAGGAATCTATGATCTTCTTCGCATCAATGAAAGACAAAAATGGTTATTGTGGGTTATCCGTAAGAGATAAACATATGCTCTCGCGGACTTTTTTGTCGAGCATTTTGAGATATTCAATGCAAAACAGTTTACAATTATACATCACTTATAACAATTATAAACAAGCTAAACGAAATAATTTTAGAAATTAAAATTATTAATCTGACATAATATATTAATAAAATTATAAAAATCTAAATTAAAGTGTTGGACATTTTTGTTACGGGTGTGAACTTCGACTATAAGTTACAGAAGAGCGCCAAGCGGACACTAACATATTATCATGTGTAGAAGAAGCTATAGCAAATATCGAACTTGTATCTGTAACCACAGATGGTTGGGTGCAGCTGTCTCAAAGACAGTCTGCGGAATCCATTGCATCAGCGTTTTGCTGAATGAAGTGATGAGTGTTGTAGTAAAAACAAAAATCTTAATCAGATCCTGACAGATCTTGATTGCGAGTATGTTACATACTCTAAGTGCAATTGTTCAGCAGGAAAACTTGTCGAGGTACGAGATGAAATTGTGACATTCATGGAAATTATAGGCTTAATATATTGCGTTAATAACATTGTTCTACGTGCATTCTAACAATAAATCATAGCATTGTGATACGAGTTTAAACCAGCATCATTCAGGGATTAAGCCTGTTGGCTCGTTCCGGTTTCATGAAAGCTATAGTTGTTAGAATTGTTCAGACCATCCTCTGTGTGGGCGTCCAACAGTTTAAAACTATTTTAACCTTATTCAGAGCCAGACACAATTCTATTTATCTAATTATTGGTAACAGCTATTTTGAACATTCAAGAACATCGCGGTGCCAAAGAACTTAACAGTGACTAGTGGACGCACTTCCTAAGTGCAGCTCAGCTCAAATAAACAAAGATGAATATGACTTGAGAAAGAACCTGGTACAGATAACGTTGTCAGTTAGTCTGTCTACAAATCTCAGCTGTATACATTGGTTAATGATACTTTTGTATTTAATCTGTGAAATATTATTAATTTACATTTAAAATAATATATTTTGTTACATTTCACATCCAGTTGTGTTGCTACGAAACGTTACGCTTATTACGTCATCATTCTTGGTTTCCTACGTAACTAGGCGCATTTTATATAACAAAATATGTACTTTATTTTCATACAATTAAAAATATTACGCCAAATTGAATGTAGCGAAGAATCCCACCTCAATTAAAATAACAAATTATATCCAGTTTTCTCGTGAGATCAAGTTATATAGAAACAATTAAGCAAATATTTATCATCTCCAACTTCTTTATAGACGCTCAGTGGACTAAAATGCGAGCCTCTCTTTACAAGTCTCTCAGCTTCAACACCTCATTTCTAACGCCATAATAACTCAGATTGGGTTTCATCAAAAGGGAATTAATGACGCATGTCATCTGTATATACATGTGTGTGTGTTAAGGTAAGGAAAAAACATGATGGTTTATAATTAGTAACATTTGTTGGACCTCTATCGCTCAGATGTTGATTTACTACGCTTATGAATAGAGTCCTTAAATAGAAAGCACCTGCTTAACTGTTGTTCAAGACTCGGAATTCCTTTGTGAAATTTATTTTTGTGCAGGCTGACCTAACGTCAAGTATCAGGACTTATGTTCTTCCTCCTGTAGGAATGTTATTTTCCCTGCACCTAACGTGCTCCTCCTGCACCTTGATAACGTTTCCATTAAGTCTCCTTTACAAAGTCAAACTTTATTTTGCGACATTTTTATCATATTTGATATACTCCCCTGGAATTATGTTTTTAATGGATTCTCGCCCGTCTAGCAACGTCAATAGTACTTCTGGTTTTGTCAGTGGGATCTCGAAATACCCAATTAACTTATGTATGTGTTTACCATTTGTGTTATCTTTATGATGGGCGAGGTATTCTTTTGACTAAAGAACAGTCACTTTGTATCTATTTAATGTGTTCTTGTCATCCGTCCCAAAACATCGATATTTTAATTTTCCCCTAAACTCCTTGTGGCACCTTGACTTAACGTGTAACTAAATTGAGTAGTGTAAGAGCGGCTGACAACTGTCTAGGAGGCACAATCTGCTACTATCTTAATGATTTCCTAAAGCCTGTAGTAAATCACTTTTCACGTTTTGAAACAACTAGCAGTGAGATAACATGTGTTATCAGAAAATCTACTTCCCTCAAATCATGGTTAATATTATTCTCCCACCTCATTCTTGGTCTGTGCATTTTCCGTCTGATTTCCACGTCTCTATGTAATTGCCACATGTCCTGGCTATCGCAGTGTGTGAAACTTAACTATTCTTGCTATATTTTTTTTCCTATGAAGATCACGTAGCTCAGTGATATGTCGTCTTCACCGTCCGCCTTCTGCTCAGCTCTCTTTGGTAAAAAAAAAAGAACCCTAAGAATTGTATTCTCAAACACTCGTAATTTGTCTTCCTCCCCTAAAGTAAGAGTCCAAGTTTCGCATCGATATAAAACAACAGGGGAATAATAGCTTTATACTTATAGGTATGTCAACTTTTTTGAGACAATTTGGGACGACAAGTGTGCATATTAGCATGCATTTCCACAAATGAGCCTATGTTTTTTTTCGCAACTTATTCCTATTTGCAATTATTGTTCCTGAGTACTTAAATTCCAGCACTTATTCAAAATGTCCCTTATTTTTCATTAATTGTCCATTTAGATTACAAAATGAATTTCTATGCGTCAACATATATGTAGTTTTATTGTACCTGTTCAAATGACGTTCAAAAATAGGACGGACTATGGCAGAGCACAGGAATGGAAATGTAGAGATCAAGTGCTTCACGACGTGAAATATTTGGAATATTTTGGTACAACGTTGAAAACGAACGGAAAGTGCAAGAAACATATTGACAAAGCATTATTTATTTAGAGGGGATAACCTAACAGTACACTCGGTATTCTGGGTCTAGTGTCTCACATACCAGTTATGGAGCGATGGTGAGGCCAGCAATGCTCTCTGGTAGCGAGTTTTGGCATTTTCAAAGAACGGAAATATTAATAAAGTATATACGCATTTTCTTAAATATTATCGCCGATTGCACAGGGTTTTCCTTTTACTTATTTTGTACTTAAATGAATACACAATTGTTATATAAAATTCTTCTTTCCACTTTTATTTTCTTCTAACAATTACCACTAAACCTTTAATCACAAGTTTATTCTCCTAACTATCATTTTTATAAAGTTTATCAAATAATCGTTTCTAACACAATCCTTCCTCACAGTTACACGCTCAATTAATCTCTCGTCATCCGACACTAGACTGGCTGCCACGGCCTTCTCGTCCGCTCTTTTATATACGCGGGGGAGGAAAGCTCTAGTAATAGCTTCGAGCAACTTCGAAGCCCGAAACTTCTGGCTTCCGATCTTTCTCCAAGGAGAAGGAGACGCTGGTTGAAAGGTCTGGCAACACATTCCAGACCATTCAAGCGGCTCTGCGGGTCACCAACTCGCTAGGGGCGACTGACCCGCGCAATTCAAACGACGCTTACACGACATGTAACAATATATTACAGGACACAGTGTGAAATCTTACATGATTTTGGATCATTTCAGGACGAAATAAATTGCAAACTTCGTGAACTCAAGTACTGGTTGCGGCTAAACCAATGTTCTAGAGCGCTGATGTCGAAATTCATATATTAGGAAAACGTAATTATTTACAAAATTGGAAACGTCAGTTGTTGCCGGAAATATTTATAAATTCAAATCGTCAAAAATTGGAGTCCTACGCGTTAACACTCATTCGTGAATAAATAAATGTGCAATAAAAGTGTAATATAATTGTTACTTAATAATTTTACATAAACTAATTAATATATACACAGTAATTTTATTGTTATCTATTGTGTTTTATCTATTTTATATCATTACTAGACATTCTTATATTGATACGAACTGTCTCAGCACGTTCGGCTGCTGCCCTTGCGATGCATATTTAAATATATCATTGTATATAACTTACTTTTAGTCTTATAAAGTCCTACTAAAACTAATAATTTTATTGATGTTTACTTCCAGTCCCAATTTCTTAGAGTTACTTAATAGATGTGTGCGTTGGCATAATTCTTCCTCTCTATCGCCTAATAATACTGTAACATCAGCATAATCTAACAGCGTATTAATACAATTAAGTTGTAGGCCTCCTTCGTCCTGTAAATATTTGTTGTCATGCTGTAGCACAAAATTGTATAGTAGAGGAGATAGTGCATCTCCTTGTTTTAACCCTCTGTTAAGTAAAAAAAAAAATACAAAAAAATGTTTGCTACACGCGCCCTATTATTTAGACACATTCGAATAAGTCTAACTGTTTAGTCTGTCAGCAGGATACTACATAACTTCTACATATTAATTGATCGTATGCCTTTTTGAATGCACCATAGAGTTGATGCACAGTACATTTATAGTAACATTTTTTTTAATCTGTCTTAAACTAAAAATCTCATCTATTGTAGACCAGTTTCTTCTAAATCCATATTGATGGACTCCTAGAATGTCATCAATATAGGGAGTAAGTCTGCTTACTAAAGTACACCTATTTATTAAAATTGTATAGTTACTACAATCAGTTTTATTTTCTTTCTTATGGATTGAAACGATAACTGATTATTTCCATTCATTTGGAAGAG
Organism: Diploptera punctata; assembly: GCA_030220185.1. Lineage (NCBI taxonomy): Eukaryota > Metazoa > Arthropoda > Insecta > Blattodea > Blaberidae > Diploptera > Diploptera punctata. Next base: position 16,756 of record JASPKZ010010578.1, read on the forward strand.
TCTCTTTTACCCAAATCATATAGAGTAGCCGACGTATCTTATCCATCAATGTTTCTCCCACTGATTTGATCATTTCTGTTGTGACTCCTTTTGAACCTGATGCTTTATACATCTAATTTTATTCTATCGTAATTTCGACCTCTAATGCACATGGTTCTGTTAATAAAATGTCTGCTATATGTAAATAATTCTCTTCAATATCCTGTTCTGCGTCCACATATTATTGTTAAAACATTTTATGTAGTGCTTATACATATTAATTTAATTACTCCTGGAATCTGCAACCATATCCCCATTTTCATTCGTTATTAAATTTTTCTAGCCTGATACCCCTTCTGCTCTATCATAATTCCTGATATGATTGTGTGATGTTTCTATTTTTTCATTAATTTCAAGATCTTCAGTTTTCTCCCAAATTGTTCTAAATTTATTTAATTGGCTCGTGTAATCAATTCACTATTGCTACTTTTCTTTCCATTATATTCCTCATCAAACCACTTCTTGTTTTGTTTATTTTTTAATTAACCTACGCGTTTTGTTGCTAACAATTTAATAGTATCTCGGTTGCCTGCCATTATTTACTTATATACTAGTAATTAATCGCTGTCTCTATTCCAAGGTTCACAGGATCACATCTTGCCGGCGTCTGTGAATTTTTAGGGCGTAATAACACCTGTATGTGGATTCTTTTGGAGCTAAGGATCATTCAGTGGATTGAGTCCCTTTAGGCAAGAAATTCGCTCACGACATTTAGCAAGTATGGGGGGTTCATTGCCCAGTCGGAAAGATTTGAAATAACGTCTCTAAGAGCTGCATCAGACATATACCGTCAGCAAGCTTGTAGGCCATATCCATGTCGCATCATGCAGTTTAGTTTAATGAATGGCGATGCATGAATTTTAAAAGTATCAATAAAATGTTATCAGAAAGGATGCAAAACGTAATATTCGTAATTTTAGTGATTTTTTTAAAGATATAAACACACGATGCAGAGAAAATGTAACTATTGCTGTGCCTCTACATCGAACACCTCACTATTCTTCATCCTTCCTTGTTTCAGCCACACGACTCTGGAATTCCCTCCCCTCGTATATCAAGAACTGCCCAACTCAAAAACAGTTTAAAAATAAACTCACTACATATATCCTTAGACAATATAATATATATTGTCATATATAGTATCATGTTCCATGTATACTTTTATTATTCCTTTATATTTTAAACTTGCTTTACCAAGCCACATACTTAATCTAATTATAGGTTATTTTTGTTATTATTATTACTTTTCTTTCTTTTCCTTGTCAACTTTATTTTGTACAGTTTATAATTATGTGTGATGTAGGATAACATTAATCAGAATTCTTATTGTATGTATAATTTAACCCTGGTGAAGTGGAAGAGAAGACTTTACAGTCTTAATTCCATCAAGTAAAATATATAAATAAATAAAAATAAATAAAAAGCTCTCATATTTACAAAATGTACCGTATATCTAGTGACATAATTATTTAAAACAATGTTAAATACATTACACTGTGATAAGATGGAAAACAATGAAACATTTAAAGTTCACCTATTGCAACAAGAATCCATTAAAGAACTATATAAAAAGAGGTTAGACCAGTATACTACAGAAAATCCAATAAGTAGAAATATAAATGAAGAATGGGATGAGATTAACGGAATAATAACTCAAGCTGCAGAAGAATCTTTAGGAATGAGAAAGAAATCATATTATAAAAAATTAAAAATTTGGAATGAGGGCTTAAAACATATAATAAATGAAAAAAACAGCGTATATAAATTATCTTAATAGGAAAAGAAATTAATCATTAATTGAATACAAAAGAAAAAGCGCAATAGTTCGTAAAATAAGTTAGAAAAACTAAAAGAACAATGTGGGATAAATATATAAGTGATATCGAACATGGAAAACAAGAGAAGGCATACAAAATTATGAAACATTTAAATAATGAAACAAGAGATGCACTTAAATTATATAACATTCCAGAAGAAAAATGGATAGAATACTATCAAGAATTATGGACAGAAAAAAATTCAGAAGAAAATGAAGACGAAATAATATTAGCAAATTAACACGTAGATTTAATAACCACAGAGGAATTAACAACTTCTATTGATCATTTCCATAACAAAAAGACACCGGGTATCGATAATATGAACATAGATTTAATTAAATATACACCATTTTCTCTAAAGGTTCGTCTACTACATTATATAAATGTACTAGCTGGCCCGGTGAACGTTGTATCGCCTTTAAATATCTTTACGTTAATTTTTCCGATGCTTTAATAGTTATTTGCTATTCGGGCGGAAACAAATCCAAGAAATCAAAGATCATAAAACCCGGCCACGCGTTGCTGTGGCTAAGGTATACGTTAAATTGTGTTGTAGTAAACTAAGTGAGAAATCTAAATCAGAAAGTTTTTGTTTTACACAATTTTTTAGTTCTGGTACGTTAACTACACCCGGTATAAATATGGGTGGTGGTTTATGTGGAAGTGGTTTTGTTGATTGAGATGAATTTATGTTGTCTGCATTCTCAGTATCATGTCATAAGGATTATATACATTTATTGATGGAATATTTTGAGGAGGCTTGCTGATTTCATTATACTTTCGTTTTTTTCTACGAACTTGTTGGCAGTTAGGATTCTCATCATCACCAAGAAGTCTCTGTATAGTAATATCATCTTGTGATATATTATAGTCATCTTGTTTTTCATTTAATTGAGGCATGGGGATTATTGTTTCTGTAATATTAGGCATATTATTATAACTAACAGACTTACTTACAGTTCTGTTATTCCGTTCCTTAGGACCTTCATATGTTTTTAAATTGACATTCTTCTTAAATGTAAGATTTATGTCACATAGGTCTATACCAATTTCCGGAAATTCACTTGATATTTTATCATTCATGGTCTCTAGAACCGATTCCCCATATTGTACAATGGCTCTTCTCGGTCCAGTTATATTTAAATTAAGTTGCTGTCTTTCAGCCAGATTACTTAAAACTAATACTTACACACGAAATTAATATAATTAATAAAATATATTGAAAATAAAATAAACACAAACACACTTAAATTATGAAATAAATCAATATTTGTAATTCAATTGAAATTCGCGGTTGCAACAAAAAGCACAGCCACCTGGTTAAATAATAAACCAATTACCTTACACAACCATCTGTTAGAATTGTATGGAACTCACAGATAACTCTTAATTAAATAATAAACAAATAATTTGCAATAAAAATAATGCGTCATAAAATTAGTTATAAACTAATATAAGTCTCAAGTTGGATCAAACTGCACACAGTGTGCAAACTTTTATTAAAATCGGTTCAGTAGTTTAGGATTCCATTGCGGACAAACAACGTGACACGTAATTTTTATATATTTTGATGTTCGGAATTTGGATATATACCCGAAGAATAGAAAATCGCCAAAATATACCCTATACATAAAAAAACGTATACAGACAAGATTTTCTACGAATCAAATACAAACCGGAATTATTGTTTACAATTTTATTGAATTAACAAACAAATACAAAACCACCACCTCATTTTTCTACATAGTCTCCTGCATTTCCAACACACTTTTGCCATCGAGTTGACAACTTTTTGATGCCGTCCTTGAAGAATGAGGGATGCGTGTAGTCAGCCGGTTGCGCACGAACTCCTCTACCGCTGCATTATCACCAAACCGCCTTCCTCCCAGGTCTTCTTTCAGTGGCCCAAACAAATGGTAGTCACAGGGTGATAAATCTGGACTGTAAGGAGGATGTTCCAGAGGTGTTCAATGCATTTTCGTCAGTTTTTTCTTTGTGTTCTTTGTTCCTGGCTGAGGAGCCGAGGAACCCACCTGGCAGACAATTTTCGGAATTTGAGTTCATCACTGATGATGGCTTGAATACTTCCGAAGCTTATTCCAACGTGTGAAGCAATTTCAGAAATTGTTACTCGCCGATCCTCCTCAATAAGGTCCCGTACAGCACGAATGTTGTCTGCAGGGATGCTTGTTCGTTGCCGTCTTTGGCGGGGCTCATTTTCCACTGAATCCCGGCCCGCTATTTTTTTTTGCGCCAATCATACACCTGCGTCTTCGAAAGGGTTGCTTCCTCGACCTGCGCATGGAGCATTCTCAAAATTTCAGACTGTTTAGTGCCTTCTTTCGCCAAAAAATAATAATGCGTTGCGCAACAGATGTGTGTACCTCTTGCTCGCTCATGGCGTACTGAAGCAAGCAGCCGCTCTTTGGAGTGCGACTCATCAAGATCCGTACTACAGACACCCCCACCAAGTTTCCCTCCAAACCGCAACCTTTGCAGATCGCCACCAGATCCTCCAGACACAAATTCCGGTTTATATTTTATCTACCATCGTAATTATAGAGGAATAAGTATATTGAATACGTGCTATAAAATGTATGCCAATATTCTACAAAACCACTTAAACATAATTATAGAAAATATCATATTGGATGTTCAAAATGGATTCAGAAAGGGAAGATTCTGTTCCGACTGTATATTCACAATGACTCAATTATTTGAAAAGGATACAAAATTTAACATTCCAAAATATATAGGATTTATAGACTGAGAAAACGCTTTTGATATGGTAAATAGAAATAAATTATGGGATATAATGACAAATAAAGGTATTCCACAACATTTGATTATGGCTATACAAAATTTATATGTAAATAATAGAATTGTATATACAGGGGTTTTAAATCAAAACATCAAAAAATGGTAACGTAAATAGTGGTGTCAGACAAGTGTCCTTTATCACCTTCTCTTTTAATTTATATATAGATGAAGTTATGTTAAAGTGGCAGATTAATTAAAATAAATAATAAACTGTTGGATACAATATTATTTGCTGATGATCATGTAGTGATTTCCAGTTCAGAAGATGATCTACAAAAAGCTATTTTTAATTTGGAAAAAAATTAGTGCCAATTACAATTTAAAAATTTCAAAGAATAAAACTAAAATTGTAGCATTTAAAGGACATGATACCTTAAGAGTATAAATAGTAATTGATAATAAAATTTTAGAGCAGGTGAACAGTTTTAAATATCTAGGTTTCAATTTATCATATGTTAAAATTGAAGATATTGACAAAATAAATAAATTTAATCTAATGTGTGGCACTATTAAAAGAACCCTTAAAACCACAAGAAAAGAAACAAAAATTAAATGTTATAAAGTAATGGCTGTTCCTGTAATGATGTATGGATCGGAATGTTGGACGATCACTAAAAGACAAGAACAAAGATTGGAAGCAGCTGAGATGCGATTTTTAAGAAATATAGCCAGATATACTCTGCTGGATAATAAAAGAATTGAAGATATAAGAAAGGAACTAATTATATTCAAACTTACAGACCGAATAATTAAATATAGGAATGACTGGAAAGAACATATTGATAGAATGCCAGAAGGAAGATTTCCAAAATTATTGCTAAATTATAAACCGCACGGAAGGAGAAATGTTGGACGCCCACACAGAAGATGATCTGGACATATATAACAATTCTAGCTTTCATGAAACCGGAACGAGCCAACAGGCTTAATATAGTGATTGGAAACATATTTAATAGAGGAACCGTTATCCTTTGAGCTGTAAAAACTCACAACTGTGTAAATTGTTAGTTTTGGATTTAATTCGTGAAAAAGGTCGATCAATAGAATGGATATTTTTACTTTACCTTCGGTGGCGTTGCTTCATAACGTCACAGTTATTACATCATTATTTTTGTTATCGCTATGCAACATGTCGCAGTTTATATACGTTTTATTAAATATAGCGCGGAAGTCCCACGTCAATATAAATAATAAATTACAACAATTTCTCTCGTGGAATCTCCTGTTTAAATATACATAAGCACACCTTCATCATAGAAAATGAGATTATTAGGTTATAATTATATATAATTTGACATTGAACAAGTAATTTACATAGGACAACAATTAAGTCGATTTTGTTGTATTTGTTTTATAACAGCAGGAACCTGACACATATCACACTATAATGACCAGATTATCGTCTAACAAACACACACTATCGAGCCATGCCCAAACGTACATAAGCTCTCCTATCCTGGGTTAATGATTTCCAATCCGCCTCTGTATAACCTATTTCCCTCAAATCATGGTTAACATTATTCTCCTACCTCATTCTTGGTCCACAAACTGGACGTTTTCTCCCTACAACAAGCTTTCATGTTTTTCTTTCATTCCCCATTCTTGACATCTGTCCTGCCCACCGGAATGTACGAAACTTAACTGCTGTTATTATATCTGGTTTCCTATAAATATCGTATAGTTCAGTGTTATGAAGACCTCTTCATTTGCCTATCTATTCATGTCACTTTGGTCTAAAAATTGTGTTAAGAACTTTATTCTCAAATACTCGAAAACTTTTCTTCTCATTTAAAGTAAGAGTACATATTTTGCGTCCATATTATGTAACTGGGAGAATAACGGTTTTATATATTTTCAGTTTATAGTTTTTTTAGAGATGATGAGACGACAAGAGTCCCTGTAATGCATAATAGCATGGCGTTTCCAAAATTGCTGCTACGTTTAAATTGTTGTGTATTTCGTTCCTATTTGTACTGGTTAATTGAATTCAGCCAGACCTTCAACATTTCACTCATTTGTCGTTACCTGTCCATTTCCACTGTATAATATATTCATGTCTGATAATATATTTAGTTTTATTGATATTTCTTCCAGTCTCGATTTGTTAGTGTTAGTCAATAGAGTGTGCGTGTTGGCCCCTCGGTATCGTAATGACATGAACTAAATGTAAACTGAGAGGGAGACATGCTACTGGAGTTCGGTATTTGAATGTTACGTATTACACCAAGATATTACTCGACGAACAACTTATTAATATCATTGAGTTATAGGCCTTCTTCTTCCTCTATACATTTGATGGCACACTCTAATTAAAAATTTAATTGTAGAGGATAAAGTTCATCTCCTTGCTCTAATACATTCTGAATTTCAGAAATACCCGAAACCTGTTTGTCTACCTGCACTCTACCTTTTGTGTCATTTAGACACATTCGAATGATATCTAGGTGTTGATAATTAAAATACGTACATTCAAATACCGAACTCCAGTAGCAAACTATGTAACTTCTCCCTCTCAACTGAATTGTATGCCTTTTTGAAGTTTACATTTAATTGACGCACAATGCCATTACATTCCCATTTATTTTCTAAACTCTGTTTTATACCGATCTGTTGATATCGTGTATCTCCTAAACCCTGATCTCCTATTATGTCAATATTTGTTAGTATCTAGTGTTTTGCTCTAAGGCTATGCTTTGCAGCTTTCCTAGGGAATTATAGGTGTGGTAGCTTCCATACAACCGATTATAAGAATGATAATGATCATTTGATGCTCGGGGACCTTCCGTCAGTCTTACAAGTGAGAAAAAACCTCACCCAGGAAGCTTGTCTCAACCCAGAATCGAACCTGTGCCCGCTGCGTGACAGGCAATACGCTACCTTGAGATCACAGCGGCGGACATAAATGTCAATATATAGGGAGTAAATCTGCTTACTGATATATTTGTTAGAATTCTGTACGAAGTTCCAAGTAATAACTTGCCCCCTTAGTTACAGCAAATAATTTTATATAATTTCTTATTGATTTGTACAATAATTGATTCTTTTCTTATATTTGAAAGAGCTTCTTTTCCCCCATCTCAACCCGATGCTTTTTATATATTCAATTTTTGTATCGCCATTTCAATTTCTAATGCATTTGGTTCTGTGATTAAAATTTCTGCTGTCTGTAAATCATCCTATTCAATATCCTGTCCTTCATGCATATTTAATAGCTAATTACAGTAAATGTACCTACTAATATTTAATATACTATTAGAATTTGCAATCATATTCCCATTTTCATCTAGTCTGTATGTGTTTTCTCTCTAACGTGTTCATAATTCTTGCGCACGTTTTATTTGTGGTATTCGCAAATTTGAGCATGTTACACCGTCCCTAGAACAATTATCGTGGCTACGTTTAAGAGATCGTAGAACTGTCCATTCCCTATCCCTTCTCTATAAAATCCTTCACACATCATCGCCTAATTATTTATCACGCCGCTTCATCAGACTATCCGACACACATAATCTTGACACTAGATCCCATCAGCACATTATCCTTTACACCCCTCCCCATCACACTGTATATTATTCATTATCTTTTACGGTCTCACTTACCAAAACATGGAATTCCCTTCCGACCTATGTCAGAGACTGTCAAACTATAACAACCTTCAAAAACATATTAAATAATTATTTAATAACAAACTAACTTATACACCTCTCTGATAGTATTCTTTTAACAATTAATAAATTTAATTATCTATGAAAATAATATTAAGGTTAACAAATATTTTCTTTTGTTTTGTTTCAAATATTGTACAAACGTAAAATTAGTTTTCTGTCTCATCAATTTTCTTTGTTTTTTATAAACATTAGACAGGGACAATTTAATATGTTTTGCTTGTACACACTTTATTATTAGTTTTAGTCTTAATTTTAACTAACATTAACTGGTTGCATTATAGATCGTAATATAATAGATATTACCTTTTTGATCAATTTTTTATTTAGTGTTTAAATTAGAGTTAATTGATTGTTATATTCTGATGTAATATATGTTTGTCCTGGTGAGTGGAAGAGAAGGCCACATGGTCTTAACTCCACCAGGCTAAATAAATAAATAAATAAAATAATTATCTGGTATAATTCTCCATTTCTTTCATTCATTTCATGTTCATTAATCTTCTCTATCAAATGAGGTAGTCACAGGACAAAGGATACAAACGACAAAAAATTAATTTGTAGAAAATTAATTTTAAAGATCAATGAGACCATAACATTCCAGGAATATCTGACAAGTCTCGTAAATTGTGTTTGTGTTCCTTATATATGAGTCCATTTATCCGAAAAATATGAACAGTTTCCATATAAACATAACCTATACTGCAACTTTTTTTTGCATTAAGAGTCACTCCAAGCAATACTGTGAAATAAATTATCCAAGAAAAGTGTCAGAGTTTTTACTATGATTGTAAATACGTGTTTGTCCACAGTTTTACATATTACGACAAAGTTAATTGACAAAATCAATCTTAAAGTACATCGCTCTTAAACCCCTCTTTCCACATGAATGTTTCCCTTCTTGTCTGTTTGCCTTCATTCCTTCCTCTTTTTGCTCTATTTTTTACCCAATTTTCTGATTTACTAATCCTCTTTGTATGAACGTGCATTATTGGAGCATCTTCTTCTGTAGGTCCTGCAATGCCAGATTCTTCAACGTCATCTTCATTGGAATGAGTCCAGAAAACAAAAACAGCACTAATAACACTATTCTGCATATTTAACCTTTTGTCCCGGCGTGAATACAGTGGTACGCCACGCCCGGCGTGAATAGAGTGGTACGCCACGCCCGGCGTGAATAGAGTGGTACGCCACGCCCGGCGTGAATACAGTGGTACGCCACGCCCGGTGTGAATACAGTGGTACGCCACGCCCGGCGTGAATACAGTGGTACGCCACACCCGGCGTGAATACAGTGGTACGCCACGCCCGGCGTGAATACAATGGTACGCCACGCCCGGCGTGAATACAGTGGTACGCCACGCCCGGTGTGAATACAGTGGTACGCCACGCCCGGTGTGAATACAGTGGTACGCCACGCCCGGCGTGAATACAGTGGTACGCCACGCCCGGCGTGAATAGAGTGGTACGCCACGCCCGGCGTGAATACAGTGGTACGCCACGCCCGGTGTGAATACAGTGGTACGCCACGCCCGGCGTGAATACAGTGGTACGCCACGCCCGGCGTGAATACAGTGGTACGCCACGCCCGGCGTGAATACAGTGGTACGCCACGCCCGGCGTGAATACAGTGGTACGCCACGCCCGGTGTGAATACAGTGGTACGCCACGCCCGGCGTGAATGCAGTGGTACGCCACGCCCGGTGTGAATGCAGTGGTACGCCACGCCCGGTGTGAATACAGTGGTACGCCACGCCCGGCGTGAATACAGTGGTACCCCACGCCCGGTGTGAATACAGTGGTACGCCACGCCCGGCGTGAATACAGTGGTACGCCACGCCCGGCGTGAATACAGTGGTACGGCACGCCCGGCGTGAATACAGTGGTACGCCACGCCCGGCGTGAATACAGTGGTACGCCACGCCCGGTGTGAATACAATGGTACGCCACGCCCGGTGTGAATACAGTGGTACGCCACGCCCGGCGTGAATACAGTGGTACGCCACGCCCGGTGTGAATACAGTGGTACGCCACCCCCGGCGTGAATACAGTGGTACGCCACGCCCGGTGTGAATACAGTGGCAAGCCATGCCCGGTGTGAATACAGTGGCATGCCACGCTCGGCGTGAATACAGTGGTACGCCACGCCCGGTGTGAATACAGTGGTACGCCACGCCCGGCGTGAATACAGTGGTACGCCACGCCCGGCGTGAATACAGTGGTACGCACGCCCGACGTGAATACAGTGGTACGCACGCCCGGCGTGAATACAGTGGTACGCCACGCCCGGTGTGAATACAGTGGTACGCCACGCCCGGCGTGAATACAGTGGTACGCAACGCCCGGTGTGAATACAGTGGTACGCCACGCCCGGTGTGAATACAGTGGTACGCCACGCCCGGCGTGAATACAGTGGTACGCCACGCCCGGCGTGAATACAGTGGCATGCCATGCCCGACGTGAATACAGTGGTACGCCACGCCCGGCGTGAATACAGTGGTACGCCACGCCCGGCGTGAATACAGTGGTACGCCACGCCCGGCGTGAATACAGTGGTACGCCACGCCCGGTGTGAATACAGTGGTACGCACCGCCCGGCGTGAATACAGTGGTACGCCACGCCCGGTGTGAAAACAGTGTTACGCCACCCCCGGCGTGAATACAGTGGTACGCCACGCCCGGTGTGAATACAGTGGCAAGCCATGCCCGGTGTGAATACAGTGGCATGCCACGCTCGGCGTGAATACAGTGGTACGCCACGCCCGGTGTGAATACAGTGGTACGCCACGCCCGGCGTGAATACAGTGGTACGCCACGCCCGGCGTGAATACAGTGGTACGCACGCCCGACGTGAATACAGTGGTACGCACGCCCGGCGTGAATACAGTGGTACGCCACGCCCGGTGTGAATACAGTGGTACGCCACGCCCGGCGTGAATACAGTGGTACGCAACGCCCGGTGTGAATACAGTGGTACGCCACGCCCGGTGTGAATACAGTGGCACGCCACGCCCGGCGTGAATACAGTGGTACGCCACGCCCGGCGTGAATACAGTGGCATGCCATGCCCGACGTGAATACAGTGGTACGCCACGCCCGGCGTGAATACAGTGGTACGCCACGCCCGGCGTGAATACAGTGGTACGCCACGCCCGGCGTGAATACAGTGGTACGCCACGCCCGGCGTGAATACAGTGGTACACCACGCCCGGTGTGAATACAGTGGCATGCCACGCCCGGTGTGAATACAGTGGTACGCCACGCCCGGTGTGAATACAGTGGCATGCCATGCCCGGCGTGAATACAGTGGTACGCCACGCCCGGTGTGAATACAGTGGTACGCCACGCCGGCGTGAATAAAGTGGTACGCCACGCCGGCGTGATTACAGTGGCATGCCATGCTCGACGTGAATACAGAGGTACGCCACGCCCGGCGTGAATACAGTGGTACGCCACGCCTGGCGTGAATACAGTGGTACGCCACGCCCGGCGTGAATACAGTGGTACGCCACGCCCGGTGTGAATACAGTGGTACGCCACGCCCGGCGTGAATACAGTGGTACGCCACGCCCGACGTGAATACAGTGGCATGCCACGCCCGGTGTGAATACAGTGGTACGCCACGCCCGGCGTGAATACAGTAATACGCCACGCCCGGCGTGAATACAGTGGTACGCCACGCCCGGCGTGAATACAGTGGTACGCCACGCCCGGCGTGAATACAGTGGCATGCCATGCCCGACGTGAATACAGTGGTACGGCACGCCCGGCGTGAATACAGTGGTACGCCACGCCCGGTGTGAATACAGTGGTACGGCACGCCCGGCGTTAATACAGTGGTACGCCACGCCCGGCGTGAATACAGTAATACGCCACGCCCGGCGTGAATACAGTGGCATGCCATGCCCGACGTGAATACAGTGGTACGGCACGCCCGGCGTGAATACAGTGGTACGCCACGCCCGGCGTGATAACAGTGGTACGCCACGCCCGGCGTGAATACAGTGGTACGCCACGCCCGGCGTGAATACAGTGGCATGCCATGCCCGACGTGAATACAGTGGTACGGCACGCCCGACGTGAATACAGTGGTACGGCACGCCCGGCGTGAGTACAGTGGTACGGCACGCCCGGCGTGAATACAGTGGTACGCCACACCCGGCGTGAATACAGTGGTACGCCACGCCCGGCGTGAATACTGTGGCATGCCACGCCCGGCGTGAATACAGTGGTACGCCACGCCCGGTGTGAATACAGTGGTACGCCACGCCCGGCGTGAATACAGTGGTGTGCCATGCCCGACGTGAATACAGTGGTACGGCACGCCCGGCGTGAATACAGTGGTACGCCACGCCTGGTGTGAATACAGTGGCATGCCGTGCCCGGCGTGAATACAGTGGTACGCCACGCCCGGTGTGAATACAGTGGCATGCCATGCCTGGCGTGAATACAGTGGTACGCCACGCCCGGTGTGAATACAGTGGCATGCCGTGCCCGGCGTGAATACAGTGGTACGCCACGCCCTGTGTGAATACAGTGGCATGCCATGCCCGGCGTGAATACAGTGGTACGCCACGCCCGGTGTGAATACAGTGGCATGCCATGCCCGGCGTGAATACAGTGGTACGCCACGCCCGGTGTGAATACAGTGGCATGCCATGCCCGGCGTGAATACAGTGGTACGCCACGCCCGGTGTGAATACAGTGGCATGCCGTGCCCGGCGTGAATACAGTGGTACGCCACGCCCGGTGTGAATACAGTGGCATGCCATGCCCGGCGTGAATACAGTGGTACGCCACGCCCGGTGTGAATACAGTGGCATGCCATGCCCGGCGTGAATACAGTGGTACGCCACGCCCGGCGTGAATACAGTGGCATGCCATGCCCGGCGTGAATACCGTGGTACACCACGCCCGGCGTGAATACAGTGGTACGCCACGCCCGGCGTGAATACAGTGGCATGCCATGCCCGGCGTGAATACAGTGGTACGCCACGCCCGGCAAGCTCCGGTTCTCAATTTTAAATACTTTTTTCCCGAAGTTTCCACTTCAATTTAATAAAATTATTTTTCGTTCTGTGTTTGTACATCCTTTCTTAGCAATACTTAACACATCCCTTACGGAATAACGGTACAGGCTGGTGGTAAAAACGTTTTCTAAAGGAGGGTTTTTTTTTTTGCTATGGAATGTTGCAATTTCAGGATTTTCTCTTTATTTATTATAATTTTTAGTTGAAAAGATACCTGACCAAGGGTTAGGTCATACGGTGAAACACGGTGATTCATGTCTCGAAGATGACGAAAATACAATACGCGAGTTTATTGTGTCCGTTTTATCAGAAGATGAAAGTAACGGTAACAGTTCATCAAATAAGTATTCGTTTGACAAATGTGATAGTAGTCCTGTTTCTAAGAGAATGTTATTACAATCTAAGCCTGTAAATAGTAAAGCAAGTGATGTAGACCTAAATGAGTGACAGTGGTGGGCGTGTCGCGCCAGACGAAACACGTGGCATAGAACAGCTGTTTGATTGGAATTGATTCGAACCCAGGACCCTAAAAAATGTTCAAAAATATTTAGTATGATAAATGTTTAGTGATAATGCCATCAAAATTATTCAATAGAATAAATGTTTTAATGATAATTATAAATTTCAATGAAGACACCGTGCTGAATTCGAACCTGGGATCTTTACAAGTGGAAGCAACACCGTCTAACCTTTAAATAGATATATAATACTGAGTTTCAATTCAATTTAGCATGGCATGTAGACAGTAAATTATACTTTACATGGGTTTGTATTATATAGTATGGCGTAGTACTTTACATTTAAAAAGCCTGGCACCCACAGTCCAGCTGGCAAAAGGGAAACTCGGCGGTCAAAAGGTTAAATAAAGAGAATCCCGGATGCCCTCCCAATATAGAGTCATCCGAAAGCCAAACTTGGCAAGATCCCGCATGATCGACTAATCCAATTGAGGTTTTAAGCGGTTTCCCTCAATCCAAAGAGCAAATGCTGGATTAGAACCCCAAAAGGTCCGCTTCCGACTTCACTCTGCTAATTAACTTCAAATTTGAATTCAAAATTTAAACCGGGGCTAATGTAATTTACAGGAACCCGGGGTTCTACCTATTAAGGAGGACAAAAATGGATCGCTCATCGCCAACACTTAAGTGATAGCCGTAGAGATTTCCGTCTATCTATCTATCTATCTAAGTCTGCATGATATCAGATGACTGAAAACTAATACATTGTATTAGTTCAATTTTGTATGCTGATTCCAGAATTGTTCTTAGTTTTCTTCTATCACGTACAGTTTTTTCACAATGGACCTAATCTGTTTTCATATATTTATTGGTGAGAGTATAACATATGCCAGACGGTAATGAGTATTGTTGGAGGGAAATTTGTCAATTCAAGCCTCTAAGCCTTCAGTTTGGCACAACTGCTGCTGAGGTTGAACTGAAATTACAGACTTTATGAAAAAAAATATTATTATGCCTATTTTAAAGTGAAACTTGGTGACCAGGATAAGGCGTGGGCGCCGAACATAGTTTGCCGCTATTGCGCTGAGAGGTTAAGATTGTGAACAAAAGGGGAGAAATCGTGCATGCCGTTTGCGATTCCTATGGTGTGGAGGGAGCATTAAGACCACCTTAATGACTGTTACTCCTGTTTGCTTATGTTCAGGAGTGCAATTAAATAAATAAGAACCAAATTGTATATCCAAGCAACCTTTCAGCCATTAAGCCAGTTCACTTGGAGAAGAGCTGCCTGTTCCTCTTCATCCAACTGTTTTAGAGAACCTGGCAGAATGTAATGTTTAAAGTGAACTTGATGCAATCACTGACGACGATACTGATGATATATATATCAACCTGAAGACGACTTTACTCCACAACAGTTCTCTCAAAGTGGCCTTAATGATCTAGTTCGTGATCTGAATTTGCCAAAGAAATTTGTGTGCTTAGCTCACGGCTTAAAAGCAAGAATCTTCTGGAACCAGGAACACATTACTCATAGCACAGACACAGAGAAAAAGAACTAGTTCCTTTATTCTCTTAAAATGATTGATTGGTTTACTGTAATAACATAAACGAGTCAATGCACTTCTATGACATTGAGCATGATCCTACTCAGTGGAAACTTTTTATAGACTCGTCAAAGAGGAATCTCAAAAGTGTGTTACTGCATAATGGGAATGTGTATGTTGCCCATTCAATTCAGATGAAGGAGACATTCGAGAACATGAAGTTGCTGTTAACAAGTATCCAGTATGAGGAATACAGGTTGCTAATCTGCGGTGTCTGTAATGTTATAGGGATACTATTAGGGCAACAAGCTGGTTTCACAAAAATTTCATGTGAATTGGACTGTCAGGTAAAGCAAAAACATTGGGGTGTGAAAGTTTGGCCAGAGCGGAGAAATCTTGTGCCTGTAACTAAAAACATTCTACATGAACCACTTGTAGACCCTCAAAAGGTCCTGCTTCCACAACTACACATCAAACTGGGCTTGATGAAGCAGTTTGTAAGGGCTCTACCAAAGGATGGGCCTTCCTTCAAGTACCTTTGTAAGAAATTTCCCTCCACCGCACAAGAAAAATTGAAAGTTGGAATTGTTGTTGGTCCGCAAATAAATAAACTGATGAAGGATGAATATTTTGAATAAACAATGAATAAGAGAGGAAAAGAAGCCTGGACTGCTTTCTGATCTGTTACTGAAAACTTCCTAGGCAATTACAAAGTTCCTAATTACAAGGCAATTGTGGAAAATATGTTGGAAATTTTCAAAAATTTGAATTGTAACATGAGTGTGAAAGTTCACTTTCCATGTTTCCGTATTGACTACTTCCCCGAACATTTAGGACATTATAGTGAAGAGCAAGGTGAACGTTTTCACCAGGATATTAAAGAGATGGAGAGGAGGTACCAAGTAACATGGAATGAAACTACTATTGGATGTTGATGAGGGAGACTAAAAATGGAGGAACTTCAGGAAAGTCAAAGAACAGAAGGTTTAAGAATGTAACACCATGTTTTGTTACAAGGTAGTTACATAATTATTAGGACAGTTCTCTACAATATTTTTAACATGTATTTTTAACAAAAATGTATCTTGTGTGAAATGAAGTTTCAATATATTTGTGCTTGTAGTAGCTAAAACGTGAAAATATAAATTCTTATCTTGTGCAAAAGCCTGACAAGGTAGACAAAAATGGAAATTATTTCTGGAATCAGTGTAAAAATTGATTTAAGAACAGCTATTTAAATAAATCATCTGAAAAAAGTTTTAAAATGCAGACTTGTGTAATTAATCTTCATGTCTTAAAACATACCTTTATTATAAACATTATTAAATTGCAAATCGTGCAGATCGAAATCATAATATATCTTTGTATTGTTAAATAACTTCCAATTATTTCAAAATTATTTGCTAAAAATATTACTTTATATTGTACATTGTGAAAATATAGATAAATTACTTAAAATATTTTACTTACCATGAAGGCTGAGGTTAATGTTCATCACATTCTCATTCTGACATAATAATATTTGATAAATCAATAAACCTCGAAGAATCGTCAGCACTGTATTAAACATTAATATACAATAATAATATTCATAAAATTTGATGGGAAAAATTAAAAAATACAACGCTGTAAGCTCGAGCTGTTGGGGTACTACTGACGTATCCTTTGTCCTCCAAGTACAAGAGCTGTTTTTCTGAGTAATTTTCTAAGACTCCACTGTGTGTCAGAATCTGTTAAACTCACACATATATCTCTTGGGCACCAAACAGTTTTAACTCATTTAAAAAAAATGTCACTTGTCCTCTGTTCGCCTCAAATATTCCCTCTTTAATACTAGTGGTTTGCCTTCTAATGCTACACTATTGTCCTAAATTTACTTCATTTGGCTCGTATAAGTATTAATTTTTACTAGCGTTCTTTCCTTTACAATGTCCGCACATTCTTCATCACACCAATGTTGTGCCTCTTTCTATAAATAGCCTACGCTATCTGATGTTGATATTTTAATAATATTTATTATAGCCTCCCAATATTTATTTGTACAAGTCTTTTTTCGGTTACCACAGTCTCATCTGAAGAATCTGGTATTTCAGAGCTACGTATTAGCAATTTTTAGGTGGTATTCTTGCAGCAGTTCATAATTTCTCAAGTATTTTTAATTCAATTCTCAGGCCAACCACTGCCTTGCAGGACTCTTGCGCCACGGAGTCGTAACGTGGGGTTCAAAATCCGGTTGATATCTCTTAACAATTTTCTAGATAAGTTTGAACCTTATTCTCTTGGTATCCCAGAGGTCTGTAGTTGGACCACTTTATGCATTAAAACAACTATCCCTCAGAGAACTTCTTTATGTATGCTTACCCCCAGTTAACTCAGGGAAATGTACGTATGTCCGTATACTGATCCTCTTGACTTATTTTTCAAGATATTTCATAACGTTCTTTATAATCAAGTACTTAACTTAAATTAGACCTATAAGATGATGCAGATCAATGAAACATAAAAAATGTATAAGACTTAATTTTGAAGTTTGAAGTAAGTTATTACTTCTAAACCAGGAATAATTAAAGGGAAAATGTATTAATTTTTTAAATGTAGATAAACTAGAAGTTATAAATAAAACAGGCAATAGAAGGGACAAAATAATTAACACGCAAGTGTCCATAACACAGAATGTGGTTCGCTCTAAGACATACGGAACGTGAGCTGGTCTCAGTCCGAATGGAGAAAAACTCTTCATTTAATTTCCCGCAGTATGGAACTTGTGCCCACCCACTAACATGGAATTTGGTTACAATAAATAGCGGCTCCAAGTTGAGAAAACTAGTTATGAAAGCTGCGGAAATAACCGTGAACGTCACATGTCGAGAATATACTGTCTACATTATTTAAATGGCATAAGTGGGTAGCTGACTGCTAATATCCTTATAGGCCCTCTGAATCATGAAGATGATTTAAATTTTAAGAATCGAGAGGATTGATGATTAAATTAAGTTTGTTAAACAGTAGGCCCTAAAACAAAGAGTTATATGAAGGGATGTGAAACAGGATACTAGCGAATTTATATTTTAATTTGTTATAATTCTTCTCCTTCCTTTTTCATCTTCTTCTTCTTCTTCTTATTCCTCCTCTACGCATCGAAGCTGGCAGCTTGTTGCGTGTTTATTCACTACAGGTCCGGGATATGGTGACTTCCTTCCATCGTAGTTCTGGTCTTCTAAAAGGTATTTTCTGCTGAGGTGTCCAGTCACTAATCTACTTTTCTCCATTCTATCTATGTGATCGTTCCAATTCAGTCTTCTATCATGTATCCAGTGGTTTATAGGTTCAATTTCACATTCTCCTTTAATAACAGAGCTACGAAGTTTCTCTCTTATTGATTTTCCTAAGATTTTCCTTAAAACTTTCATTTCGGTTGTTTCATTGATTTGTTTTATTTTTTGAGTTTCTATTAGGCATTCACAACTATATGTTAGAACTGGTTTTATGACAGATTTGTAAATTCTTACTTTTGTATCTATTCTCAAATTTATATTTTTCCAAACAGTATTGTTAAACATCCCAATATTTTGTTTGCGTTATTTGCTTGATGGAGGATTTCATCTGTTATTCTGTTGCTGCTATTAATTTCTATTCCTAAATATTTGAATTTCATGACCCGTTCTATACTTTTCCCTTCTATTTCTAATTTAACTCGTCGTGGGTCCTTGGATGTTACCATTGATTTGGTTTTATTTGTTGAGATTTTCATGTTATATTTTGCTGCAATGATTCTAAATTTGTGCAATATCATTTGCAAATCATCTTTACTTTGGTGCAATTATAACTGTGTCATCAGTATAGTTTATTATCTTCAGCTCTTTGATACCTATTTTAATCCCTTTCTAACTTCAACTTTTAGTTCTTTGATGATTTCATCCATTATTAGTGTGAACAATATGGGACTTAATGAGTCTCCTTTTCGTATTCCTTGCTCGGCTAAAATTTCTTTAGATTTACTGTTTCCATATTTGATAGTTGCACTGTTTCCTGAATAAATTTATTTACTGATTGCGATGAGGTTTAGATACGTACTTGTTTTCTAATATGTTGAGTATGTCATTTAATCTTACCCGATAAAATGTTTTTTCCAGATACACAAAACATAAGAAGACTGGATGTTAAATTCGATAGCTTTTTCTGTAGTCTCTTTTAATATAAACATGGCATCGGTGCATTATCTTCCTTTTTCGAAATCCTTGTTTGTTCATCTAGTAGTGGTAATGTACTACTCGATAAATGATATGCTATAATTTTAGTGAAGAGTTTCAGTGTTGTGCATAATAGATTGATGCCTCTGTAGTTTTCTGGTTTTTTATCTTCCTTTTTCAAAATTGGGATTGTAATTTTTTTTTTCCAGTCATTGAGTATTATCCAACTATTGCACATGGTATTGATTAAATTGTAAATTTCTTCATGTAATTTTTCTCCTCCGTATTTAATGAATTCATTCTGGATATCATCTATACCCGCTAATTTTCTGTTTCTCAATTTTGCATCACGTGTTCCTTTTTTCGTTTGCTAATTTGTTCCAATTTATCAGTCCGGTTTACTTCGTGATTTTTTCTGTTAGTAATTGAAAATGTTACATCTTGGAAGTGAGTTACTAGCCCTTCTTCTTCGATGGTTATCTCTTCTTCCATGACCTGCCAGGCATGGGAGGCCCTGTTGGTAGTTACACTACCGCCTGTATAGCTCATGGATTCATTAGGAACTCACAACCCCACCACCACGTCCAGGTAGAGGTACCGATGGTGGGGTTTGTTATAATTGAATGGGTTAAATCAGAACCCCCTCGTGTCCAAAATTATAAATTGTTCAGGAAGGAGGAAAAGTTATTATTGTAGAGACAAATTAAAATAATACTAAAAGTTTACAGGTTGTGTAATTCGAGGCCAAAAATACCAGTTGTACCTATTACAGGAACCGAAAAATTATATATATATATATATATATATATATATATATATATATAACTATTGTACATGAGAAGTATCTACTCTAAATAGTGGGTCATAAATCTAAGGAAGTTACGTTGACACTGATGGAATATCATTATTGGGATAATCCATATCAAATCGGACAGCAAAAAATCTTGCAATTTGTTTTTTTTAATTTGATGTATCCCTAAATATAGTGAATACATTTATAAACGTATTGATACCAAAATGTATAGGTTCATAGTTGCGACGATCTAAAATTATCGTAAATATTATAAACATAGAACATATCATAGTTCTGAAAGAGTAACGGCAAATATTTGATTCAAAAGTATTTATTGTAGGTGATATCATGTAGTTTTAGGGTGTTATTTTCATAATTAGGATATTATTATCTTCGGTGACAGTTTCAATTTTATGGCGGTTCACTTCAGTATACAAAAACGCCAATGAAAATGAAAAAAAAGGGATATTATTCACATATTAAGGATTAATTTCCAGCAATTACTTTTTCGGTGGCATGAATAGTTCAGACAATACGAATGTTAATTAAACCCCGGCGGCTGGTTCATTGCACAACCAAGGTCGCGCCGCGTAGTGTTCACATGCGCTTGTAAAACTGCGACAATGACTGGACACTAGACAGTTGGACACTCCTTGATGATTTGATGTACGAATTGAATGTGAGGAACGTGATAAAAAAAACCGCGCAATTTAACCACTGCTCCATCAATATCGACTACAGGGTCTCTAACAAAAATTACGAGGAAGTGAATAAGAAGAGAAATAAAAATAGAGTATTATCTCTTATTATATGCCGATTAATTGCCCAGTGGCCAAATAATCTAAAATTGTAAATTAATGCTACGTATTTGGAAATAAAACGGCGATTAAGCAATATGTAAACAGGAAGATTCCAAAGAACAATTGGATGTAATTTGATATTTATTTCGATATGAAGCTTTCACTCTACGTTAAATTAGTCCCAATACGTGTATTCAAAAAACATATGTTTCATAAAACTTTTGTAAAAAAAAATGTTGCATAGCGACAACATGAATTATGAACGTAATATCTACTCAAGGTTACGGAAGCAACGCCACTGAACGTAAAATTAAAAACATCACCACAGATTATAGAGTCCTGATATGACATTTAATGAATTAATATTTATTAATTTGCGCAATAAAATTAAACACTACTTCATTCATAGCTTGAGAGTTTGTATAGAGACGAATGGACTACGCTCCCTGTAACAGGTAAATATCAAATATATGTTCGAACACAAAATTTAGTAAATCGTATAAATAAATAATAGTTTTAAAAAACTAAAACAGCACGCTTTAAATTAGAAAACTCGAACTCCAAAAATGAAACATAATTTTAATTTCCAACACGCTTGGGATAAATTTAAAGTGGTCAACAAAAAAATCACCTCCAACACATATAGAATAAAACTAGAATTATCAACAAAAAGAAAATAATTTTACCATCAAAAGCGTGAGGTGCTCTATATCGACCTAATATATTTGATAATATACAGATATTGGTAAAAGTAAAGTCTTCTAAGAAGAACATGTAAAAATCATAAAAAGCACCCCACGCTTTTGATGGTAAAATTGTTTTCTTTTTGTTGATAATTCTAGTTTTATTCTATATGTGTTGGAGATTATTTTTTGGTTGAGGCACCTTAAATTTATCCCAAGCGTGTTGGAAATTAAAATTATTTTTCATTTTTGAGTTCGGTTTTCTAATAAAGCGTGCTGTTTTAGTTTTTTAAAACTATTTTTTATTTTTTTATTTTTTAGTTTTAATATTTTTACACAGAATAAGATAAGAGTGTAAATATCTTTAAATTTGCATACTATTGTAAGTATGAGCTAAAATTATTACTCTTCTAAAAAAAATCCTCCACAGCCGGATTCGAACCAGAGAATCTATGGATTACTGAAATTCTGATACTACTAGTTCACCGCTCTACCAACGATTGACTAAACAGTCGACAAGTCCATAACCTATTATACCAGTTTTAATTTTTTTTTATTATCTGATGATTCCTGGGCCAGGAATTTAGAAATAAAATATGAAATTATTGTAGTGTCACGGGTCCTTTACAAGTATACAAGTTTCAAGTCAATCCAATGTTTCTAAGTGGGTGAAAATCGTGTTCAAAAATTCCGTTACTAATAAAAGACACTTATAAAGATATTTTTTTGGATTTTGCTGATGATTCTGGCCAGGATTTTTCGAAACTAAATATGAAATTATTGTATTGTCACACGGGGTTCCTTTACAAAGTATACAAAGTTTCAAGTCTATCCTATGTTTCTAAGTGGGTGAAAATCGTGGTTCAAAGATTCCGTTACATAAATACAAAGACACTTTTTTTGATTTTCTGTTGATTCTGGCCAGGATTTTAGAAAATAAATATGAAAATTATTGTATTGTCACGGGTCCTTTATAAGTATCACAAAATTTCAAGTCGATCTGATTATTGTAAGTGGCGTGAAAAACTGCGTTGAAAGATTCAAGTTACATAGATAGATAGATAGATAGATACAGGTCAAAGCTAATATAAGCGCGGATGAAAATGGAAATTTTGAGGAAGTGGCTGAATTCAAATACCTAGGAACAATAATCACAAATAGGAATGAGATGCCCACAAAGAAAATGTATACATAGGCACAATTCTGGCAAAATTGCATGTGCTATTATGCCATTGCGGAGTCTTTTGATGTCCCAAACTCCTTTCAAAAAACGTTAAACTGAAAATATATAAAACTATTATTCTACCAGTTTATATTATATGGGTGCGAAACAATGGACTCTTACTTTAAGGGAGGAATATGAAGATTACGAGTTTTTGAGAATAAAGTTCTTAGGAAAAATTTTGGACCAAAGAGAGATGAACAGACAGGTGATTGGAGAAGACTACATAACAATGAACTACATGGTCTTTATAGGAAGCCAGATATAATAAGAACAGTTAATCTCGTAGACTGCGATGGGCAGGACATGTAGCGCGTATGGAGAATGAAAGACGTGTATGGAAACTTCTTGTAGGAAAGCCGGAGGGAAAACGCCCGGTTTGGTAGACCAAGAATGAGGTGGGAGAACAAGATTAACTATGATTTTGAGGCAAGTAGATTGTACAGGGAATGATTGGAAAACATTAGCTCAGGATAGGGATGTAATGGAGAGCTTATATCCTCCGCGGCCATGAACCTACGGGTTCGATAGTGCCAATGAGTAAGTAAGTAATAAAAATTTTGTGGTATGGATAATTTCGTAATATAGTATACATGCTGTATAATTGAAAGCTATGATCACTATTCATTATCACAAATTACCTCTAAAATCACAAATAATCTGTTTACAACCATTTTTCTTTTGTTCTTGGGATGCGTTGGAACTGCGTGACCTTATAGGAACTGCTTTGTTGTGTGGCCATTTACTGATTGTAGATGATATTCACGACGAAATATGAACAAAATAGCATCCAATGTAATAATATACTTTTTGTCTTTAATCTCCGTATTTTGTAAGCTAATGCATAACACAAATTTGTTCTCAGACATAACGGTTACTATGTTACATGATTCAATAAATCAACATATTTAAGATCTAGTTTAAGGTAAAACTTTAGAAAATTAATTATATGTCATAAAAAAGCACGAAAACTCTTGAAAGAAGTGAGTATATAAATGCACAATTGCCTTTCTCAAGTTATCTCCATCAAAATCAGAAATAAACCAAGTTATGTGATGTTAACAACTGTACTTAATTCTATTACAGACATCAAGAGGCTGTTGGATGTTTTGTCTGTCTCCCACTATCTCCAGGGCTGTCACACCCTGTTCTTATATAGGTACGTACACACTTGCGCGCCGCGCGCGCGCACCATGTTCGTCAAATTTGGACGGGGTTTTAAGGGGTTGCGAACGCGCGCGCTCGTCTTGCCACGATCCACTCATTGTCGGTTTTTTCCACGAACACTTTGATGGTTCGCTGTTTAGATTTGAACGGGTACCTGAGAGATTCGTTGTTTTCGGTGCGCACCTATTATTTGAGTATGGAGTGGTCAGAGGAAAACATGTTAAAACTTATTGATATTTATAGAAGCAAGCAATTATTGTGGGATCCTCAACATAGAGGATCATTTTTTAAAAACATTGAAAGGAGATGCCTGTTTTTTTTTTCAATGTTATGTGTTTATTTTTCGTGTGTACTGTAATTGTATGATAAATTGAATTATGAAATTATTTAGAAAACATTACTTATTTTAAGACGTTTCATTTCATAATATTATGTATGGAGTATCACAAAACCAATACAATATATAAACACATTTATTACTAATTATTTATTTATTTCTTCAAAAGACTCCAAAGAGCAAGATTGCTCATGTTAAGGGGCAAATATACAAAAAATAATGGCCATAAAACAATTAATACAATAAAACACAAGAAAACAAATTCAGGCATAAGTTTAAGTTAATACAAACTAACTATAGATGCACATATATATACACATATACAATACAATATTTAAACAGGATAATATTAATAAAAATAAAATTAACAAAAATTAACTAAAAGAAAGCCAATGAGAAAAAATATTTTTTTTAATACAGTTTAGAAAAATGTTTTAACATTCCTGAAATGTTGGATATTCAATAGGTAAGTTATTGTAATGGTTGGATTAATGCATAACGAATCCCTTTTATATCTTTTTTTTGAGAAACCTAATAATCTTTGTGCAATAAAGTACAACCTCTAGTATAATAATCATGTACATCTTTATTAAAAATTAAGGCCATGTTATGGTGAAGATAGATTCTTAATAATTTTAAACATATATATACAAATCATATATTTTTTTTAAATTCCTTTAATGCTATAATATTTGAAAAAAGTATAAATAAAAGTTATAAGATGTAATCAAGTAATAAGCGTGACCAGACGTCCCGTTTTCGCGGTACAGTCCCGATTTTTTAAACAATTTGTCCCCGCGCCCCGCCGCATTTTAAAAAAAGTCCCTATTTTTGGGAAAGAAATGCAGGACAAGCGGGAGAACGGAAAGGGAATAGACATGGTTGGTTACACCTGCTCTGCAAAATGTCTCTACTGAAAGGTTTGTGTGGGTTTCCTATGGATCGCAGGGAGGTTCGATGAAATTAATCATTTCGACGAACATAACACGCGCCGTGCGGCATATGTGTACGTACCTTATCAGTAACATACATATATATTTAGAGGCTGGCTAGACCTTAATAAGTAGTTTCCGCCAGTACGTTTAGGCAGTGGTGACAAAGCTAACCCACCATCAGACCTGCGAACTTTCGGATTGGCATAACCGCACATTACAAACGCACAATATGACTGCATTAGTTTGTCAGAATCCCAAGTCATCATCAGAGACAGAATATAACACTTACTTACTGACTGGCACTATCGAACCCGTAGGTTTATGACCGCGCGGATATAAGCTCTCCATACATTCCTATCCTAAGCTAATGCCTTCCATTCATTCCCTGTATAGCCTACTTCCCTCAAATCATAGTTAATCTTGTTCTCCCCGCTGCTCATTCTTTGTCTACCAACTGGGTGTTTTCCCTCTGGCTTTCCTACAAGAAGCTACCATGCACGTCTTTTCATTCCCCATACGCGCAACATGTCCACTACGAGACTTAACTGTTCTTATTATATCTGGCATCCTCTAAAGGACCATGTAGTTCATTGTTACGTAGTCTTCTTCATTCACCTGTCCTGTTCATCTCTCTTTGGCCCAAAATTTTTCCTAAGGACTTTATTCTTCAAATACTTGTAATCTCCTTTCCTCCCTTAGTGTAAGAGTCCATGTTTCGCATCCATATAATATAACTGGTAGAACCAATAGTTTTATATATTTTCAATTTAACGTTTTTTGAAAGGAAGTCGGGACATCAAAAGTCTCTGCAATGCATAATAGCACGCATTTCCAGAATTGAGCATATGTATAATTTTTTTGTGCATCTCATTCCTATTTGTGATTATTGTTCCTAGGTATTTGAATTCAGCCACTTCCTCAAAATTTCCTTCATTTGTCATTAGCTGTCCATTCCCATTACATTTCTACGTGTGACCATATATTTAGTTTTATTGATATTTACTTCCAGTCCTAATTTGTTAGTGTTACTCAATAGTGTGTGCGTGTTGTCCTTTAGTATCTCCTCGCTATCGGCCATGTAGTACTACACTCATCAGCATAAACTAACAGCTTATTAATACCATTGAGTTGTAGGCCTTCCTGATCCTCTAAAGATTTGATGGCATGCTCTAGTACAAAATTAAATAGTAGAGGAGATAGTACATCTCCTTGCTTCAACCCATTCTGGATTTCAAAAGTGTCCGAAAACTGTTTGCCTACACGCACCCTACTCTTCGTGCCATGTAGACACATTCGTATAAGTCTAACTAACTTTCTAGGAATTCCGAACTCCAGCAGGATACTATATAACTTCTCCCTCTTAATTGAACCATATGCTTTTCTGAAGTCTATGTATAGTTGATGTACAATACCATTATATTCCCATTTCTTTTCTAAAATCTGTCTTACACTAAAAATCTGATCTGTTGTAGACCTGTTTCTTCTTTATGCACATTGATGATCTCCTAGAATGCCATCAATATAGGGAGTAAGTCTGCTTACGAATATATTTGTTAGAAGTTGTACGAAGTTGAAAGTAATGAAATGCCCCTGTAGTTGTTGCAATCAGTTTTATTTCCTTTCTTATAAATTGGTACGATAATTGATTCTTTCCATTCATCAGGAAGAGCTTCTTTTTCCCAAATCATACTAAGCAACTAGCGTATCTTGTCCATCAAATTTTTCTCCCCCTGATTTTTTCAGTTCTGCTGGGATCTCATCTGAACCTGATGTTTTATACATCTTAAATTTTTCAATCGCCATTTCAACCTCTAATGCACTTGGTTCTGCTGTCTGTAAATGATCTTCCTCAATGTCCTGTTCTCTATGTACATTTAATAGCTGATTAAAGAATAATACAAAACAATAAGCCTACTCAGATTAAAGTCAGAGTGGAAAAGACTGGAGAAACCTTAAACAAGTTCTGGACCTCCAAGTTGGGAGTTGCCTGTCAGGTTATTTTACTTTAAATACATAGTCTAACTAAGATGACACAATTTACACTCCCTGTAATAACACTTTATACATTTAACGACGCTCTTAAACATCTAAGATCATTAGCGCCGCAACTGAATTCTGGTCGAGAAAAAGCAAACAAAGCTCTCTCCCAGGCCTACTTTCTGAAGCTTAAAATTCTTTTACGTGCCCTGAACCCTCGTCTTTCCAAACGTAGCAAAGTGAGTAGTTTTACTCTCCGGAAAATTGACAGATAACGGCGATTCCTTGGATACAGAAGCGCATGTAATTATCATTAAACCAAAATCGTCTGCAGGATCAAGGAGAAAGGAGATCAAATAAAAGGAAAAAGTTGTTCTATTTTTAAGAATATTAACAGCCAAATGTCAATTTATCTAAAATTGTAACTGAGTGTCTAAATAAAATTAATTTTATTTATATATGTATAAGTTGTTCTTGCGTTAATTAAACTAAAATGGCAGTAACATTAAAGTTACTCGATATAAAATAACACAAAGGCGAGGCCTACCAACACAGTTGTGTAATTTAAACAAAATATTTAACTAATTTGCGAAACCAGCTTAACAGAACCTCCTGCAAGAACTCCACGAGGAAAAACGCAAAATATGGGAACAATTCTACATTACTGACGCCATGAGAAACAGCGAATGGACTCCGGGAGTATATTAATTGCACCACACAGTGACCAGACTCGCTGTGCTAGGATTTCACCATAAGCTGTGCAGCAACCAGAGAAAGGTATTGATCTAAAAAGTATATCACATTTAATTTTGGGCGCAAATGGATACAAATTAGAATGATTTTATTAATTTTTCACTTGATGTATATGGTAATAGTTGTCTCAAAACATTGTTAGCCCTATAAATAATTATCTTATAAATATTGTTGCAATATATAATTTCATTTTAATTTGTATGGTGATATATTAATAATAATGATATTATTATTATTATTATTATTATTATTACACAAATATAATAAGTCAATAGGGCATTTCTATTTCGTGTTGGTAGTCTTTTTTATTATTATTATTATTTATTATTATTATTATTATTATTATTATTATTATAATAACAAATATTCAGGAATGTGAGTACCAATTACAGATGGATCAACCGATACAATATATACACTGTTATTTGCGGTTGGCCAGATCATAATTGCTCAGGAATATAAAGACATGGACTATAAGTTCAGAAAATCATTGGACGAATACGGTAACTCGGGTTTGAAAATAAATTTAAAAAAAAATATATATGTATATATATATATATATGGGATGTGGAGCCGAAATCGATGATTTAATATTAGAAGATCAAAATGAGGATGTGAAGAATTTGAGTATCTGGTAGTAAAAGTAGATAAAGAGGATAAACAAGAAAGTGGTATTAAGAACAGAATAAATAATGGTAGAGCAATAACAGCAATGATGAATGGAGTCTTATGGAACAGACATATAACCAGAAAAAATAAGTTACAAATATATAATACAATAGTGAGAAGTACTGTCACATATGGAGCTAAAGTTTGTAAATTCAACAAAAACTTATGTCAATGGGAATGGACTTCTTGAGGAGAGCAGAATGATGTTCAAAATTAGAAAAAAAAAAAAAAAAAAAAAAAAGAAATACTGTCAGAAAATGATTATTAAATATTCAATAGTTGATTATATAAGATATCAGCAATTAAATTGGTATGGGCACGTACTGTACGAAGAAGAAATGTTACTCAGGAAAACATTGGAATGATGTCCACCTGGAAGAAGAACGAAAGGAAGACCTCGAAACTCGTGGATGCAGGAAATAAGAACTGGATTGAGAATAAGAGGTCTGGACGATATGGAGTGGATGGATAGAGACGAATGGAGAAGGAAAATAAAACTTCAGGCGCAGAAAGATGTGTAAAAATTAAAAATCTGTATATAAATAAATAAATAAATAAATAAATAAATAAATAAATAAATAAATAAATATTGTTATTCATCATAATCATCCGGTATCATGGCAGCTGCCGCCGTCTTCCGGAAACCAAACGCCATTCCTCTCTGTCCATCCATTGATCTCCTCCAATCATCTGATATTCATAGCTGCTTGTACCCCTTCTATCCCAGTTTTCTTCGGTCTTCCTCTCTTCCTCCTTTCCATTGGGATCCATTCCATAACACATTTAGACATTCCTTTCACACGGACATACCACTGTAATCGTTCTTTTCTATAATGTCTATGATGTCGGCTCTTCTTGTACACCCATAATTTCCCTTATTTATTTATTTAATATTCTATCCATTCTAGATTCTCCAGCTGATCTTCTTAAATCATCAATTTCTGCAATTAAAATTATTTTCATTTCCCTGGTAGGAATTTACCAAACTTCAGCACCATATGTTAAAATGCTCTGAATTATGGTTTGATATATTTGTAATTTTCTATTTTCTGTAATATTCTTGCTCCACCAAACAGAGTTTAAAGCATTTATTGATTGTTTTGTTTGTGGGATTATATTTTTAATTTTCACTGTGTTATCGCCTGAATGGTCTAATTGTGTTCCTAAATAAGTGCATTCAATACTAGGTTTCAGCTCTTCTCCATTGTTGAAATTTATATTTTTCATTTCTTTTCCTATGCACAGATATTTAGTTTTCTCAATGTTTATATGAAGTCCCCATTTTTCATATTATTCTTTTAGTTTCTTAGCCATATATTCTACGTGATCGTGGTCTTGTGCTATTAATACCTAGTCGTCTGCAAAATGCAGTGAATATACATGTGTATTTTGGATTGGTTTGCCCATTTTTGACAATTTTTCCTCCAGTCTCTTAGTACTTTTTCAAGATAAATTTTGAAGAGTTGGAGATGAACTGCAACACTGCCTAACCTTTTGTAATAGTAAATCCCTCTGTTATATGATTTCCAACTTTTATTTTCGAAACTTCTATTAATATTTCAGTAATGTTTGAGTTGTCTAAAGTTTCCCATAACATTTACTTGAGGAATATTTTCATATACTTTAGTTAAATCGACAGAAAGCAAATGTATACCTCTGTTAATTGCCCATTTTTATCATTTGCGTTATGCAAAATATATTATCTGTGCATGACCTACCACTTCTAAAACCAGATTGTTCTTCCATTTCTTTAACCTGGTATTCTAAATCAACCATTTTACTTAGTATACGTCCATATATTCTACTTACTGTACTTGTTACTGATATGCTTCTATAATTTTCACACTTTCTCTTGTCTCCCTTCTTATGAATCGAAGTTATAATAGCGACTTTCCACACTTCAGGCACTTCTTCGACATTTATTATTTTATTAAACAGTACAATGATAATTTATAATAACTTCTGACTGCCACTTTTAATCAATTCTGAAGCAATATTTCCTGGGCCGGCATTACTACCATTTTTGATTCTCATAATTTCCTATTTTACAGTATTTATATCAATTTTGATTATGCTTCCTGTTTTCATCTCTGATAAATCGTCATTTTCTCCCAAAAATTCTTTTCGGTCCTCTACTACAAGTTTTTTGTAATATTCTCCCCATTCATGTGTCCCTAATAGGTTCAGAAGATTATTATTTCTATTCGATGAACGTATATTTTTTTATAAATTTCCATGATCCAGAACTCTTCTTGTTTCCTAAATATGTTTGTACTTATGTACATGTCTTATCTCAAATCTCGTTTCTGTGTTTAGTAACCGTTCTTCGCACTTTTGCTTGTGCTTCTCAATATTGTATTTTGTCGTTCTGGTTCTTTTGTACATTTTAAAAATAACTGTTTCTTATTCTGTCTTTCTTTCTCTATTTCATCGTTCCAAAACAGTGCTGCACTTCCTCTATAGTCGTCTTTCTCACCCAATGCTTCATAGGCGGCTTCATGAGTGCACCTTTTTGCTTTACACTTTCGTTTTTTAGTCTTTCTATATTATATTTTCTTTCCTTTTCTATTCTAACATTTTCTTCTTTTTTCTGCGTGGTTATTTCTTTATTAAGAATGCAAGGTAATACAAATTTACCAATTACTAATTTATGATCTGTCCCACAACTTGGTCCTGTATAAGCTCTGACATCTTGTATTTTCATTTTTGTATTTTGTTTTGTAATTATGTAATCGATAATGGATTTTTGATTTGGTGTTGGACGTTCTCACGTGTATTTATGAATATCTTTATGATTTAGAAAACCATTCCATATTTTTAAATATGATTATCTACATAGTTCAATTAACCTTCATATTGCTATTATTATTATTATTATTATTATTATTATTATTATTATTATTATTATTATTATCATCATCATTAGCATATATTGTTATTGATGTACTGTCCAGCATGTTTACATGTTTGAATGTAGATCGTCCGTCACTGTTTATGGTAGTTACATTATTGTGACAAACGCACGGTCAATACAAAAACTCTTTTGTTTATCAATTGGCAATTTTACACAAATTATGAAATACAGTTTTTACAACTTCAATACAAACATAACGGTTAACTTGGAGGGGAATGGGATCCCGTTACCACATCTCAGTATATTTTAAATTATATGTCTAGAACAGGCATGGGGAACTGGGGCTCCGGGAGTTCATAACAAATCCTCTCCGCCAATACCCATTCCACTCATTTGTACTAGCACTGCAGACGCAGGTATACAGTGATTGACAATACGCAGTGAGAGTCAGTGGCGTACAATTCAGCGTGAGCATGGCAAATTCTAAACACCGATACCATATTAATACTGACTGGGAAAATGATTATTTTTGTATTCAGAAGGGCACGGAAGGCTTGGAACTATACAGGTTGTTGTCAATAGACTCGTATCCCAACATGAGAGATTTTGCAGGCCACATTGTCGCAATGTTTGGTTCGACTTATACATGCGAACAATTATTTTCGAAGTTGAACCATACCAAATCTAAAATACACTCCAGAATAAAGAATGAGGAAGGCTTACAACTGAATGGTATTAAAAAGCTGTTAGTTTATGCTGATGATGTAGTACTACTGGCCGATAGCGAGGAGATACTAAAGGCCAACACGCACACACTATTGAGTAACACTAAGAAATTAGGACTGGAAGTAAATATCAGTAAAACTAAATATATGGTCACACGTAGAAATTCACTATATAATGGAAATGGACAGCTAATGACAAATGAGGGAAATTTTGAGGAAGTGGCTGAATTCAAATACCTAGGAACAATAATCACAAATATGAATGAGATGCACAAAGAAATTAAACATAGGCTCAATTCTGGAAATGCATGCTACTATGCATTGCAGAGACTTTTGACGTCCCAACTCCTTTCAAAACACGTTAAGCTTAAAATATATAAAACTATTATTCTACCAGTTATATTATATGGGTGCGAAACATGGACTCTTACTTTAAGGGAGGAAAGGAGAATACGAGTATTTGAGAATAAAGTTCTTAGGAACATTTTTGGACCAAAGAGAGATGAACAGACAGGTGAATGGAGAAGATACATAACAATGAACTACATGGTCTTTATAGAAAGCCTGATATAATAAGAACAGTTAAGTCTCGTAGTCTACGATGGGCAGGGGATGTTGCGCGTATGGGGAATGAAAGACGTGCATGGAAGCTTCTTGTAGGAAAGCCAGAGGGAAAACGCCCAGTTGGTAGACCAAGAATGAGGTGGGAGAACAACAGTAACTATGATTTGAGGGAAGTAGATACAGGGAATATACAGAGCATTAGCTCTAGATAGGGATGTATGGAGAGCTTATGTCCGCGCGGCCATGAACCTACGGGTTCGATAGTGCCAGTGAGTAAGTAAGTATAAACGATGACACCCTAGTCTCAGTATTACGCATCTCTAAGAGTACTATCCAGCCTGACATAGACAAATTAGTGTCAAGAAAAAGGCATCTACGCGCTCTTCAAATGTTACACGTAATGTACGTAAGAATGGAAGGGATTAGTACAGCTCGAGACCGAGCTCTGTGTGTTTGCTGGGAGAAGTGTGGGGAGTGGGAGGAGGTACACTTCTCTGCTTCTCATAGTACTAACAGCTGAGACAGCAAATTCCTTTCACACACACGGAGCTGGGTCCCGAGCAGTATATATGTTTCAGCTTATAAGGGTGTACCGGCACTGATACTGCATGGTATGCGAGACGATAATAACAACAGTTACGAGTTCAATGAAGGATGGAATGAGGAAGGATGTCATACTACCCCTCGTTCGGCAGTTCCCCATGCCTGGTCTAGAATTTGAGCTTCAAGGCTACGGTTATTGACATCTAACAAAAGGGTAAGAATGCAGTGACAGGTACGTGGTCACAGAGTGACATATTCCAAGAATTAATACTAATTCTGAGAACTTAAAATCGTGTAGGGCATAGAGAAGCTTCGAATAGAGGGGAAACTGAGTACAGTGACATCTAAAAAATTTCGGTCGTTTAGGATGAACTACAATGAGCAAACTACAATGGTAGCGCTGTTTCGTAGTAACAGAATATGTAACTAAATAAAACAAATGCAAGGCACACGGTGTCGTTCACGGCGTGTTTAACGGTGTTCACTCGGGATTATGGGAAGTAAGCCATTTTGTAAATTTAAATTTTTAACTGCTATCCTTTCGTTCTATGTAGACGGTACTGTAAATTATTGAAAGTTAAAATCATTACTTAGATTTTATTTTACTCTAATTTGTAAGTAAATTCAAGCTTGTTTACATTTTTAATGTGAATCTATTTTCAAAGATAAACCTACTAGAAGTGATAAAATTCTAAGATTTGTTAGGTTAGGAAGAGTGATGTTAGTGTACAGCCATTTCTAATAAACATTTTAAAAATGTGACTTTATAATGGACAGATGTACGACATGGCTAAGGTTATTTAACAAATATTGTATAAAATATGTATGTGAGAATAAGGGGGTAGGTCAATTGTACATATTTATTAAAAGAGCTCATAATGCACGTTTTAAAATTTAAATAAACGAAAATAAATTAACATGTTTTATTTATTTCCATTCTTCCTTTCTGTTAAAATTAAAGAAAATCTGTAGGTCTGAGAGACTGGGTATACATAATTCCACAATTTAAGATTAATTAATACGTTATTTATTCCTATAAAAGTTAAATTCCATGATTATTCACCAGATGGCGTTATATAATTATAATTCATAATTTTACCACCAGGCGGTGCTGAATTTCATATAAGTACCAAAAAAAGAACCGAAAAAATTTAGGTGTCGTTAGTTGTATTACACTAGCGCCGCCTGTGGCATTTACGCGCAACTTGCCTACTTTCTTCTCTGGTACTCTGTGGTGTACGGTCGGAAAAAACCTCGCTCCACTAGTCCCGGATTAACAGCATTTTTTTTTGTTCTTTAATTATTTCTATTCGGTGTACACAAGACACTAAATAATTTCATGGAGTACATTCTTATAAGTACACCCTTAGACAAAAAAAAAATGAGTCATCTCTTGATTCTATCAACTGATCGGGGAACTTTGTGTGTACTCGCAGAAGCCTTATTCACATTAACACTGTTTTCAATAATTGTACTGTTGGTGTTTGCTAGTTAATGTAGTGCACACTCAAGTAACATAAAAGACAGGGCTTGCCTTTGTGTGTTTCCGTGGTCGAGAGGTTTAACACATAACATCTGCGTTCGTAACCTCACGGGTTCGATTCCCGTTCTACTTTTTTTTTACTGTATGTTAGGATAGCATTTCGCCTGTAATATAGTTTCATATTTAATTTTATATTTGAGTTTTATGGCTTTAATTGTACACACAAAACACATAA
Organism: Diploptera punctata; assembly: GCA_030220185.1. Classification (NCBI taxonomy): domain Eukaryota; kingdom Metazoa; phylum Arthropoda; class Insecta; order Blattodea; family Blaberidae; genus Diploptera; species Diploptera punctata. Next base: position 52,065 of record JASPKZ010010578.1, read on the forward strand.
ATGAAAACCTTCTAATAATTAAATGAAGAAATAAAATAATATCTTCTAAAATGAACACCTTTAACAAAAACAAAATCAATATCGGGTGTATGAATCCTCAGCATCTATTGCCGCCCTCAATCTGCGGGACATTGATGCAATAAAATTTCTAACAGGCACGTGGACGATCGGCTAGAGCATCCCAGGTGTCTTGAATTTGTGCCCATAAGTCATCTTTCGTTTTTTCGTGCATCTGCAGGCCAATTAGAGTTCATCTCTATTTTTCATCTTAGTCTATACATTTTCGATTGGGATTCAACCTGGTGAACAGCGAAATTTGATTTTCCTTCTCCTTTAACAATGAAATCAAATGTCGCTAATCATATTTCAGAAAGCGGCCATAGTTTTCAACAATATCGATAATACAATGTAAATTATACACGGGGAAAACAACAGACACAAAATTAACATTTTACAAGAAATCGAAATTATCAAGAAGGCCAAGAATACAAATATTTTCAAACAAAATGTGCCTAATAAGCAAAACCCTCTATTAGACATACAGTTAATTCAATACTACTACAACAACTCCAGAAGATGAAGCATGCAACGAAAGGCCTTGAGTGAAATCAACGAAAATTTTACACAGTTGACGGATACGGTAGTATACAAGGTAAAAATAAATAATAGTTTAAACAAACTAAAACAACACACTTTCTTAGAAAACCGAACTAAAAAATGAAAAACAATTATTTTACAAAACGCTTGGGATAAAATTAAAGTGGTCAACAAAAAAATAATCTCCAACACATCTAGAATAAAACTAGAGTTATCTACAAAAAAATAATTTTAATATCAAAAGCGTGGGGTGCTCTATATCAATTAATACTTATATTTGATAATAAACAGATATTGGTAAAAGTAAAGTCTCTAATAAGAAAACGTAAAAACCATAAAAATCACTCAACGCTTTTGATGGTAAAATTATTTTTTTGTAGATAACTCTAGTTTTATTCTAGATGTGTTAGAGATGATTTTTTTGTGGACCACTTTAATTTTTTCCCCAAGCGTGTTGGAAATTAAAATTATATTTTAATTTTTTAGTTCGGTTTTGTAATAAAGCAATTTGTTTTATTTTTTAAACAATTGTTTATTTTTTTATTTTTTAGTTCGGTTATCTAATACAGCGTGTTGTTTCAGTTTTTTTAACTATTTTTTTTTTTAATTTTTAGTTTAATTGGTTGTCATAAACCGGAAGCCTATGAAAATTTAATTGCTTAATACTCTTCTAAAAAAACCTCCGGCCCGGATTTGAACCAGCGAGCTATTGATTGCTGAAATTATATAAAACTACAGTCCACCGCTCTACTAACTGAGCTCTTACAACGATTGACTAAAAAGTCGATAAATCCGCAACCTATTACACAGGTTTTTATTTTTTTGATTTTCCGATGATTGTGGCCAGGATTTTAGAAAACAATTATGAAATTATTGTATTGTTATGGGTCCTTTACAAGTATACAAATTTACAAGTCGATCCAATGTTTTTAAGTGGATGAAAGTCGTGTTCAAAGATTCCGTTACATAGATGCAAGTTCGTTAGATAGAAAATTACAGGCCAAGCTAATATAAAGCGTGTAAAAATATATAACTTAACATTGTTATAACCTCAACGGTATAAACAAAATATGAACTTAAAAAGTATAGATTAATTCAAATGTCGAAATAAAATGCATTTAATTCGTAAAACGTTTTAATACAAATATCACGAAAAACGTGCGTAATTGAAGACGCGAACCTGCGATCTTCATTAACAGAACCAGTGACCGCGTGCTTTACCGCTGAGCTATCAGGACACGTAGGAGTATCTTCAGTTCATGCCACATAACACAGTAGCTCAGGGACTGCACAATTATGACTAGTTTCCTAGTTTGAACCCAGCGCTGTGCCGAGTATGACTTAGAAGAAATGTGCGTTCAAGAGATGGCTCATTTTTTTTATCGAAGGGAGTACATAAGTATCACTCGAAAGAGCATAAGTTTTAGGTTTTTACTTTTTATTTTATCAGTTCGTTCAACTATCCTGTCCATCTTCAGCATTGTTTGTAATGGTATCACTCGCATTTTTGTTCACATTCACACGAGTCACTCGGTTGGTGGAATTTCGTAATTATTTTGCAAATTTTATTGGTGATATCCATGGTTTGCCAGGCCTATAATTGCGTGTCATTCCGGTTCACTCCCTGTTTACCATAGCGTCTGAGGCGTAGAACTCTTCGTCGATCTCTTTTTCCTTCTATTTCAGTTTTTCCGTGATTTTCTCATATGGCTCCGTAGCGGGCAGTAGTATCCTTTGTCTCTCAGACCCTCTAGGAAGTAGGTTTCTATAGGCTATTTGTTGTGTATTTGCTTACACCTAATGCCTTTTAATGTATCTTGCCTTCACTTTTCCTAACCTCTCCAAATGGCTTGTCATAGTTCTTCTTCGATATCAGTTCTTCATCCCGTAGGTGGCGATCGGGTGATCACTGAGTACGAATAATTTTATTTATGGCTGTGTCTAATTTTAATGCGTGTATGTCCTTTGATATTGTCACATATCTCTTATAGCAGCTGCTGCTGCTGTTTCCTGCACATATGCGCTGAAATACTTTGTTGTTGGCTGCTGTGTTATGCCTAAATATTTGAATTTATTCACCATTCTTATCGGTTCTTCTTCTAGTTTAAGATTATCATTTGCCGCTGCTCTTCCCCCTTCCCTGAAAACCATTTGCACGGTCTTGTTGTTGTTTATCGTGAACTCATTTGCGTCCTATGCCTTCTTGTTGTAATCTTTTTTGTTTTCTGCCCCAATGGCCATGTCGTCCGCATACATTACCAGCGTGGTCCCGTTAGTTGCCTTCCCAATGTCAGCCGTCATTATGTTAAATAAGTAGCGGGCTGATGGGGTGCCCCTTGTAGTATTCCCGTTAGTTTGCTTAACCTCGTCTTGCCGCCAACCATCCTCTGTTATATGTACCAGTTTCGCTTCATTATGTCGTGCACTATTCCAACGGGGGGGCGCTCGTTTCCAATCATGTCCCTCATCTTCGTGATTAATATTTTTTTCTGTTTATGTAATCGAACGCTTTTTCATAATCTATGAAAACCACGCAGTATTTCCCTTTCGGCCTGTTTAGGGCTGCTTCTATCTGTATTATAATGCGGATGTTGCTTGTAAAGTGGATTTTCCTTTCCTAATTCCGAATTCGTTTTCTGGGATGTTTAATTTTGTGATGAACATCTATCTCTTTGTTAGTATCTTCATAAAGATTTGAACAGTGTTGTCTCCATACCACGCCTCTACCCATTATTACCACCCTTTACAACAGCATTTTCAGGGTAGCCCTTCTCCATTGCTCTGATACGGTGTCCCGTCTCTATGCTTTGTTCTTTCCATATTCATATTAGCACGTCAGCTGATGCCTTTATGTGTTCGTATGCTACTTGATCCGGTCCTGTGGTTTTTTCTGGTTATTGCTTCCTTCAGGCATTTGTTGATTTCACTCCTCCGTGATTTCCTTTTCCAGATTCGGGTTCTTGGGTTACTGGTAGTATTGACTTAGTAAGCTTCTGTTCTCCTTCCTTTATTCAGTATTTTTGGTGAAGTGGTTTTTCCTCAATCTTCTAATCGGTGTTCTTTCATCACTCCTCTGGGTTTCCTCCTTAAGGCCAGGAAATGGTCCCTTTTCTGCTTCTTCGGCCAGTTGTTGGGCTTTATTTTTTTCTGTGAAATTGTTTTTTCTTGTCTTTGAATTGTGTTTTTGTACTGTTTTTGTTTTCTATGCGTATCGTTCCAGGGCCTTCTTGATTTTGGATTCCTTTGGTTTGTTTAGTGCTTGTAATGTTTGCCTTCCGTTCGGTATAGCACGTCCTGTCGGACCACGGCTGTGCTCTTCTTTTTGATGCTGGTTGACAAATGTTCCTTCATAAAGTTGTTTGTGATGTCTAGTGCTTTGTCCATTTGACCTTCTTTTATTTTCGTCCTTGTATGATCTATACTCTTCCGTGTTTTTTTCGTATTTGTTTCTGCATCTAGTTATCTTGATATCCTGTTTTTAAGGGTTTCCTTCTTTGCTCTATTTCCTGCAATTGTCTTTTCCAGTATTGTTGCTAGCGGCACGTGTTTCCTCGTGGGTGCTAAGTTTGATGACCATAGCTCATTTTGTTCTATTAATCTTAGATCCTTCCCCTTGTATAGCGGTAAATCAATTGCGCTTGTTCCATTGTGCGCTATATATGTTTGGGAGTTCCTTCTTATTGGTTTAGAGTATAACCCTCTTCTCTTAGTGTCTCTAGAACTACTTCTTCTGTCTTTGTGTTCTTCTTGTCTATCCTGGAATTGATGCCTCCAACTATTTATGACGCATTCGTCTCTTCTTCCGTATCTTCTATTGCTGTTATTAAAGTTTCTATCACTTCCTCCGTGGTTGTTGCTTGTGGTCGGGTGTATACTGCTACGATTGGTGATGTTGTCTTCGTCTTTGTGTATTAACTTTGAAGTCCCCCCTGTGATGGCCTCAGATAGCTTGATACGCCACCTGTCAGCCTGACATCTGTTTTCCTTCCGTACGAGTGTAGCCCGTAAAATCCCTCTATGTTTGATCGGTTCCGTTGCGAATTTTCTCTGTGAATACCATTACGTCATATTCTAGTAGTTCCTCTGCTGGTATATATTTCAGTGCATTTTTGAGACCTTCCGCGTTCCAATTAACGAACGTTCACAGGCGATTGGGACTCCTTCTTTTCTATAATGTTCTCTCCGAAAAAGGTAGCGTTTTGTCAGTACCACCCCTTCCGGGCCAGAAGTCGGAGACGTTTTTCTGTTCTCCAGGTATTCAAAAGGTATTCCTATCTTGAAGGCTTTGTCCCTTCCCTGCTCTCTATTTCATCGCATATCAGATTCCCCTGTATACCGTTGTTTAGTAGGTAGTTTTTTACTTCATCTGGTTCTTCTTTGATTCTTCGTAGGAAGTGCCAGGCATATCTCTGCGCTGCTTCAATGTCTTCGTTCATGCTGGTTTTTTGTTCCTATCTTCTCTTCAGGCTTTTGTGTTTCCTTGTTTCTGTTGTTCATTTCTTATGTTACTCGGGTCCATGTGTCAACTTCGTTTTCTTTCCCCGTAGTTTGGTTCTTCCTTCATTTCTTTTCTGCTTTTCGTCTGTTGGGGTAGCCATAGTGTTATAGTTTTGTTTGATTTGGGCTCTTTCTCCTCTCTCTCCCGTTTTTTTTCCCTTTTGTTGTACATGTATTGTAGCATTTCTTCTGGCTGTTAATTTTTCTTCGATTATTATCCTTAGTTTTGATGTTTAGGAATCAATTCACGATGTTCTCTTCTCTAATCTTTTGCATGATATCGCTCCTTCCTTGCTCTTCTGTATCAGTTGTTTTGTGTCATTTTTGCATGCAGAGGTATTGGATTTGGTTTCCTTTCGCCAAGAAGCATATTCTTATGAAGTCCGTTTGCTGTCATGTTGTCTGACGCATGTTAATGAGCTGACCACGCGAGAAGAGGATTCCATAAAATTAACTCAGTAATAGTGGAACGTTATTGATAGTCAAACTATAAACTAATTGTAATAATTTGAAACAAAATGGCAAATCATTTAAGATCAATGCAATTATTGCTATGAAACCCGATTAATTTTGTCTTTGCTGGTTAAGAGGACCGCCTCTATGATATCAACCTTCACCTTGCGCCATTAAATAATTTCGGTTAGATAAGTTTTCATAATTATAATTGGCGATCCACTAGTTATCCCAGCTACTTATATGTGAAGGCATGCCCGGCGGATTTAATAAATTGAAAATATTGTTGAATAGCTTACAGTTTCATCTTGTATCTTCCTTGTGTCTATCGATTTATTTATTTATTTATTTCTTCTTCCTCGGGTATCATCTTCTGTACCTGCTCATTGCACTACAACACCATTCATATTTGTAGCTAAAAAGCTAGCTGTTACAAACTATTCTTCCTGCAGGTAGTTTTTTTTACTATAAACGGTAACACATTTTCGAAAAGTTGTTCTTTTGTTTGTACCGCGTTACACAATTATTCTGTTAAAATAAGTTTACCAGAGTGCGCGTACAGAGTATAGAAGAAAACATTTCCTATTTTAAAATGATTTTCGTCAAAGCTGTGCTCTCTGATATTAATGTTTTCACTATTGGACTTATATTTTCTGTTAAAGGTACATTTTCAACTCGAAAAATGCTTCCTATTTTTCACTCGACCTGTGTATATTTTGGAACTACCCGCGATAATTTCCTGATATGAGCAATAAAATGCTTTCCAATATTCGTGTGTTTCTTGCGATGTTTAGTCTAGAGCTTAGAATGATTTTGTAATGGTACATTCATCCCTTAGAGTCATTTAAACTGCCGCATTATAGCTGAACCACGTGCTCCGACAATTCCAGATGATGCCAAAGCTAACGCGATTTCCTTTTCACTGGGATATTTAACTAAACCAATTAACAATAAACGATACTAGTATCCACTGATGCATCCAAATAGATGATTTAACCGTTTATATTAGCTTCAAAACCATTTATGATCCAGAGGTACCCGAACCATCAGAATACACGATGGAAGGTCCTCGCGTTTGCCACCACGTGACCTGTAGTAGGTAGTTGTGACACTAAGCTAACGCCCGGCGACCGTTGCTTACACACAAATACATGAATGTTTGCGCTTTTATGTATATTTTCAATAAGTAAATTCAAAATCTACAGTAAATCCAAATATGCTCGCTGTTTTATATCAATTAGAAGCTAAGTTCAAATTGTACTGTGAGAAAACCTGCTTAAGATATAACTCCGCCGACCGGGTACTGTAACCTTTAACCGGAAAATGACTGAATTGTGTACGATAAAAATAATGTTCGTCTCGCGCCGTAGTTTGAGTGAGCAAGAGGCCTTGGCGCAGAGCTACGTTCGAGTATCCATGGGAGAAGAATTTCAAGCCGGTGAACACCCATCATCGTGAGGAATTTGGGTAACTACAATAAGTAGCTGCTCCAGGTTGAGAAACCCGAACCAAGACATGCTGACCACATGTTACCCGCAATAGTGGCAGGATGACTGTCTACCTCTGGGATTAACACAATCATGTTGATATGACGCCAACCAGCCAGGCGGTAGGCCATGGAGTTGAGTTTATGTTTATTAAACTTTGTGCTTTGGTAAACATCGTATTTTACAGGAAATAACACTGGATACATTATAACATTTGTACCATAAAATTAGTATTTCCCCAATGGTAATGATGAGATTTCGTATATTTTTGGATAACACTACCACCTCGACTTATTTAATATCATATACTAATTATCGCTGTGAAAACATTGAAAAAATTAGATCGCTAGAGCGATTTTTCTACTTTTTATTCCTGTTTAAAATTATACGACGCCTCACCCCAAATTGAAAACCTGTTTGTACAAATTGTTATCAAGGTTTTGTTGTCTATAAATCACAAACATACAACACGTCCATTTAATTTTGTTCCGCCACATTGCAATTAAAAAACACAAATATTGAAAAACGTTTGTGTAAAAAGTGCTGTGTTACACTAGCAATAACAAAAATGTTGACGTTACGGAAGCAACGCCGCTGAATGTGCAATTGAAGAGGAACTTTTGAATTGATATTAGATACAATATTATATTTCACATATTGAATTAACTGGTTTCATTCATAAATTTATAATGCTGATGTTTATGGAATGAACATTGAACAACGTTTTCATATTAAATACATTAAGAAATAACATATTTAACATCGTTTAAATACTTGTTAATATATCACGTGATAAAACATATATTTTGAAAGCTTAATTGAACATTATAAACAAATGTAAATCTAAAATTACAAATGTCCTATTTTATATAATTTTAGATAACATTTTGTTATTCTAATTACAAACGTAATATTAAAATGCATGTATCCAGACTTGCTTTCGTATGCAATAATTATTACAAATGAATACAAAGATCCTTATAAACGGCAATATGAACCCGACACCTCCAGCTTTACGCGCTGGCGCATTAAGACATTGTACTACTTAAGCATCTAGTACGTAGACTAAATCCCTTCTCCTCCTCCATTTGAAATCACTGTCTGAACCTGTATTCACATTACAACATGAGAAGATATTGTGATGGGATTCAAATTGTGTCGTCTAACGTAATGTTGAAACTAATGTATTCAAGCTTGCTGTTAGAGAAAGTAAGTTGCCTAAAGCGGGATGTGTGTCAGCTGCTGAATTTGTTACTAGCACGAGACCGTAATGTGAATTCACATCTTTATTTGTATCATCTTCTTAATGCTAACAGCAAATCTGAGTACAATAATTTAAATATCAAGTTTATAATCAGCTGATAATATTATAATAATAATAATAATAATAATAATAATAATAATAATAATAATAATAATAATAATAATAATAATAATAATACTTTATTTATTCTGGCAGAGTTAAGGCCATAAGGCCCTCTCCTTCCACTCAACCAGCACAAATACAAATAAATATTTGACAAATATAGATATACACTATACTAATTATAAGCAGTTAAAGATACAATAAATGTAACAATGTAAATGTCATGTACAAACAACATTTTATAGGGTAATAACAATAACGATATGATAATAATAATAATATATGATACATTATACGGGAAACACCCAATTAATATATATATATATATATATTATATTATCTTACACTGGATAATAATGAAGTCCGAGTTTTAGAGCAAATATAAATTTAGATTTCTTTTAAAAGATGCCAATGTCCGGCAGCCCCTTATTTCTTGTGGTAGGGAATTCCAGTTGTCGAGACCTGGAGATGGTATATGACATGGAGTGATGTGATGTCCTACTATGTTGCGGTATATATAAGTAAGAGACTATGTTGTGATCTTGTGTAAGTAAGTTATAGGTTTGAGGATAGATACTGGAAACGGGATGATAAATAATTGGGAATCGAGGTAATGTAGGATCTTAAATAGGAGAATTAGACAGTGCGATTTTCTTCTCTCTTTTAGATGTAGCCATGACAATTCGTGGAATAATGGAGAAATGTGATCGTATTTTCGAACATTAAATATGAATCTGATACACATATTATGGACACCCTGCAGTTTGTCCGACAATCCGTCACTTATGTCAGTTAGTAGAACGTCACAGTAGTCAAACTGCGGCATCACTAAAGTTTGGATTAAAATTCTTTTAAGAGTTGTAGGAAGAAAATGTTTAAGTCGCTTTAGGGAATGGATTATGGAGAAGATCCTTTTGAGATGTTTGTTTTACTTGCACATGCCAATTAAAATTAGAATCTAAGTAAAATCCCAAGTTTTTAACGGCGTCGGTATAAGGAATTTGTTCATTATCTAATATGGCAGCCGGCATATTGCCATTGTTTATGGAGTGTAATAGCCTTGGATGTCCGATAATTATTGCTTGCGTTTTTGTTTACATTTAGTTTCAGCCCATATTGTCTGGACCATAAAGATATATGCCTGAGGTCAGTGTTTACTTTGTCAATATATTCATTAATTTCATCAGGCCTAAAGTGTGTGTAAATCTGTAGGTCGTCGGCGTAAAGATGATGCTTGCAGTTTTGTAGTTTCTTGGTCACGTCATTAATATAAATCGAGAAGAGAAGAGGAGAGAGGACGCCGCCTTGAGGTACCCCTTTCCTCACCAAGCGCCAGAAAGAAATGCGATTATTAACAGAAACTGATTGCTGACGATTAGTGAGGTAAGATGCAAACCAATCAAGGCAGTTTCCGACAGATGTAGTGTCTTTAGTCTCGCTAGCATTAAGTCTATATCTACTATTGTCAAAGGCTTTGCTGTAGTCGAGTAGGACTATTGCGGTGAGTTTGCTTTTGTCCATTGAGTCTCTTATGTCCTCTACAATGTCAAGTAGTGCAGTACTTTGTGTGATGTCCTGTTCTAAAACCAGACTGATGTTCATCAAGTAAGTCGTGTGTGGTGAGGTAGTCTGTTAACTGTGAGTGTATTATGTGTTCCAGTGCTTTAGATAAACAGGGAAGAATACTAATTGGTCTATAATCATCGAGTGTTATGGGAGTGTTTGATTTCGGTGTAGGACGAAACTAGATCCATTTTCCAGAGTCTGGGATAGGTCCCGGTCATTATAGAGGCATTAAAAATGTGGGTTATTGTTGGGAGAATAATGTCTATTATTTTTGTGGCAGGAGAGTTATTGTTATATTGTCTATTCCTTGTGCTTTAGATTTAATACGTAATACTGCTCCTTTTGGCGTCATTAGGTGAGATATAGGAAAAAAAGAATTTGTCTCGGGTAGGTTGGGAATATGACATTAGTTCATCTATTGTCTGTTGTTTGTGTTGTGAGGTGTTGTCAAAGGGAGGCGGGTAAAATGGTCATTCAACTCATCTAGTGGTAGGTCAGCTGTTTCTACCTGTAGTTTATTTTGACAGAGGCCTATTGAATTTTAAATTTTTCCACATGTCAGCTGAGTTGGACATAGATTGTGTAATAATAGTATGGGAATATCTTAGTTTTGCATTCCTTACAGTCTGGTTGACTTTATTCCTCAGATGTTTGTATGTCTGTAAGTCTGTCAGTACTTTGTTCCTCCTGTATTTCCTAAATGCTGCGTCTCTCTCTGTCATAAGCAAGCGGATATTATCAGACATCCAGGGTGCAGGTGGTCTGTTTATACGTCTAGTCTTGATAGGTGCGTGTTTGTCATACAATTGTAAAAATCATGTCATTAAAATTTTCAACTTTCTCGTCTACAGTCCTAAGTGTCCATATGTTGTTCCAAGATAGTTTTGC
>JASPKZ010010579.1:0-35673 GCA_030220185.1 Diploptera punctata
CAATAAATAGTATGAGGTCAAATTTAGTTAATCTTTAAAACACGCACATAGATCACGTAAATAATAAGTACGTTTTATATTTTTCTCTAATTGCTTGTCGTTTAAATAGGGGATATATATGTTTAAATTATAATATACCTTTTTCTAATTAATTGTAATTACCAGTTCAACTAGAGCGAGAACATTCATCCACACAGTAAGATATGTACGATGAAACTAATTTGATTCACGTCATCACTGCAGTCAGTTCTGCTTACGAGTTGTTAATAATAATCGAATGCTATTTTAATTTAGTTTCGTTCTTATTTATGTAATCGATAATGCCTTCAATCCAGAATTAAGGTAAATTAAATAAGTTTATTGGAAGACATATTTGGCCAAAGAGACACGAACATACAATTGAATGAAGAAGGCTTCATAATGGGGATCTACGTGATCTTAATGGGAAACCATAGGCCTATGTAGTAATAACAATCAAGTATCATTGACCGAGATGGAGAGAACACGTGGCACGACTGGGGAATGAAAGAAGTTCCTGGAAACTCCTTGTATGTAAACGAGTCCCAAAGCGCCTAGTAGGTATGACAAGAATGAGGAGGAAGAATAACGTTAACTATAATTTGACGGAGTTAATTATAGGATATCCAGAGGAAACACCCCCAGTAGGTAGGGCAAGGAAGAGGTGGGAGAATAACTTTACCCATACGTTGAGGGAGGTTAATTATACAGGGTATGATTGAAAAATATTATATCCGAATAGGGATGTATGTAGAGCATATCTTCGCGCGGGCATGAACCTCCGGGTTCGATAGTGGAAGTGAGTTAGTTTGGTTATTGGAAGAATTTAGTTGACATTATTTCTTAACTGAATGGCGAAATTATGCAACATAAGTTATGTTTATCACAAATTGGAGTTTGTAACGAGAAACAAAAATTGCTCACAACATCTATAGAACTAAAAAGACATAGTTCTTGTTACACCATTAAATAAATAAGAGGAAGAACAACACAAACATTCACCTATGTTTTTATGCACAAGAAATCTTAAATTTAGTAGTAACGATTGTAATCGTATTTTTGAAGTAAACAAGCACTCTTTGTTGTAGAATACACACGGTACAACTGGAAGAGTGACTGGCTTTGTGGTTAACAAAACATATAAAAACCAATAACATTCGTCACAGAACAATAAACAATACAACAAATGTTCTGAATAAACCCTAGTTTAATTTCTGAACATTTACCTTTGTTAATGATATATAGGTGCTTAAAGCTATGTAATTTCTGTAGGTACAAGTATTTAGTCTCATTATTTCCTGAACTAAAACGTTTTGCTGCCAGACGTAATATATTTGAGCAGATTTAAGCAGAACTTTAAGCGACGTTATTGTAACAGAGAGGTACGTGATGTGTTTATTCAAGGAATAGGTAAATTTCAATTAAAAATCTAACTATTTTAAATACGTCCACATTGTAAAATTCGTTTGATGTTCGGTATTAAAATCAATTGGTGTCTGCTAACTATTGCATTCCAAACATTCACCAACATCCAAGTTATGAGTGTGATAATATTTAGCGGAAATAAGATCAGAACTAATTGAAGACATGCGAGAAGGTTTATCCTGTAGTTCAATTAGTTATTTTTGTGGTTTTTGTGTTACTAGTGCGTTTAGTTAAATACTTTGCAACTTGTCCCACGCTCTAAAGTGAACATGTAGTCACCTGTAATTTAGCGATTTCCAAAGGAAAGAACGACATTGAGGTTGTTTTGATGAAAAAGTGTTTGAAGAAAAAAATTAGACTTTCACCGATACCACCCATTAGACACCGAAAATGAATATACCCTGCCGTGTGTGTCTGTGTCGGCTAATTCTCTTGCGGCAGCAGTCTTTGATTTATTAAAACCAATCTTGACATGTACTACGAGATACATCGATTTAATACATTAATAAAGGCATGCAAAATGAATTGGTAGACTTTATGTAAATGTATCAAATTAAAAAAGAATATGCAATAGATACGCTTGTGGATATTTATGATTTGTTTTCACTGCAGCCAAACACTTTTACATAAGCTGACATCAGAAAACGGGTGTTACTATTTTAACAAAACTAAAACAGGCTCAACTGCACTTCTACTTACGCTTGATTTACAGTTTATTAATGTAATCTATTCAAGTAAGCCAAAATGCGCTTCTTACGATCATTGTTAGAGAGTAATAGACTGGAATCACCAAAGGAACACTATTATCAGAGGAGGAAAAACTTGGAGTAACAATTTAAATGAAGATATACAAAGATACCAACAAGAATGGAAAAATCATCTGAGGAGAATGGCAAGAAATAGACTTCCAAAATTGGCACTCCAATATACACCAACTGGACATAGGGACCAAGGAAGACCAAAACATCGGTGGAAAGATCACAGACCATCTTCGCTAGGTTTACCGTACAGGCACATGGCCTAAAACGAATTTGTTCATGATGATGATAATGTAATCCATAGCTCTTCTTCTGTACTTGCTATCATTATTAATATTTAAACGTTTTAAAAAAAAAAAACATTATTAGATAATTTTTAAGTATTTATTTAAATAGCAAATCACAAAATTATGACACTATTAGACAATATTGTGATGCAAACAGCCATTTTCTACACACAGAATATTACTTGGTCCATGATTATTTCTATCGCTGTTTTGGATTGGCGTTAGGGAGTGATAAGTAAGTGTACACCCATTTTTAATAAACGTTTGGTAATTTTAATATTATTAATATATTTTTTAAACATAGATTTGGGGATTTAATTGCAAAGATTCGTCATCTAAATTTCATAGGCGACGAAGAGTAATCAAGGATGATAATAGGTAATGGTTCGATTGAGGGTTATCGCTGGCTCTATAAACTATGGCGCATGCGCACTGTTGTTCTATGTGATTTTGAAAATATTTCACGCAAGTTTAAGTGCAGTTTTTCCGACAAATATATTCCGTAAACCAACAAAACCGGACCGTAAATTAATGTTGTTGAAAAATTAGCTTAGTTTACGCATTTCCTGCGTGACGGACTTTATTATTATTGTTATTTTTAGTTCGTGCTACAGGAGCTAGTTTAATAAATTAGGTTGTATCTGAACTCTGTCACTTCAGTAAAAGAACGCCACCACTCCTTTTCATAAAAAACAAACTGGCGTTTAGGGATACATAATACATTATTATAAAAACATTAGGGATGTGTTGTGCTACTAGAAAGTAGTTGATGAAAATAAAGATACACAGTGAAAATGTGATATTTCGAAACACGTTTTTCTGCGTTATCATTTAGTCACCTTAAAATTATGTGACGGTTTTCTTTTTAATGTTCACAATGAATGCCCAAGTTCTCAGTATTTCTTTTTTATTTTTTCCATTTCAAAAAGGGATAGCCATAATTTGTTAATCCTTTTTATTTCTTAATGCCTACGGCCAAGATGTAGATACAGAAAATCCCAACTAGGTCTATGCAAAAATGCGTCCTGATCAAAATTACAGCAGAATGACAAGATAACTAAACAATCTCTCATGAGAAACAGAGAAATTCTAAAATCTGCTGTAATTGTCAAGTGATAAAATAATGCACGTGGGGAAATTAGATACTAATTTAAACCAGAAAAATTGCTGATATTTAGTTCAATATCTCGTCCTATCACTAATTACATAAAGATTACATTTACAATTACGTTAACCTTTTATCTGCGGTTCAGTGTATGGATAATGATTATAATAATAATAAATTGGTAAGAGGCACTAGAAAGAGCATTAAGTTATAAGTTTATGATTTGTCTTTTATGAGTTCGTTCAGTGATCCTGTCCATATTCTGCATGTTTGTAATGGTATCGCTCACCACTTTTGGTCGCATATCTTGCATTCACACCGAATCACTCGGTTTGGTGGAAATTTTGCATTTTTAAACACATTTTGTGATGATATCCGTGTGGTTGCTAAACCTATGATTCTGTGCCTTTGCGGTTGGTTACTTCCAGTCCACTCTCTGTTTACCATGGCATCTGAGGCGAAGAAATCTTCGTCGATCTCTTTTTCATCTCTGTTTTCTTTTTTTCGTATTGACTTTCTTCTACATGGCCCCGTTGCTGCAGTAGTATCCTTTGCCTCAGGTCCTCTAGGAAGAAGGTTTCTCTGGCTAGCATATAGGCCATTCTATTTGGTGTCTATTGCTTGCACCTAATGTCTTTTGTGATGAACCTTGGTTTTACTTTTTCTAACCTCTCCAAATCGCTGGTCGATAGTTTCTCCATATCAGTTCTATCCCGTAGGTGACGGACCGGGATGATCACTGATGCGAATAATTTCATGGTCTGTGGACTAATTTTAACGATTGTGATGTCTTTGATACTGCACATAGCTCTTATAGCTGCTGCTGCCTCTCTCCTGCACATGTGCGCTGAAAGACTTTGTTGTTGGCTGCAGTGTTATGCCTAAATATCTGAATTTGCTCCGGTAGATCAGTTGGTAGAGCACTTGGTCAAGAGAACCAAGGGTCCCAGGTTCAAGTCTCGTCTGAGCGTACAATATGATTATGAAATGTATATTCGCCCGTATAAAGTATGAAATTGGAAGTAGCTCTACATACAAATGATGAACTTCATATTTATTTGGTTATAATTTTTTTTTCTCGGCAAGACCAATATTAAGATATGGTAGTGAAGCATGGACAGTACGAAAGAAGAGATGAAAGCCGAATAACAGCAACTGAGATGCGATTTAAGCGCCGTACAGCAGGCTACACACAGTGGGACCATAAAAGAAATGAGGAAAATATGGAAAAGTTGGATGTAAGAACCCATTCTTCACCATATAACAAAACTACCAGAACAACTGGAAAGCTCATCTTCAACGACTGCCGTCTCATAGCATTCCAATAGCCATGCTTCGTTACTGCCCCCAAGGCAAAAGATCGCTGGGACGTCCAAAAAGCGGTGCGGTGTATGGAAAATTACTCTTTCAGACCGTAACAGGCCACAGGGCCTAATTCTTGCGTGGATTATGATGATAATTGTTTTCAGAATTATTAAGTTCAGGCACTGAAAATTGCCATGCGGACAATAAATACTACGAATGGAAGAAACTAGAAATACTTCACAAATGTTTACCTCACAACTCTTGAAGAAGACCATTAAATGTATGTAAGAGGAAGAGTTTTAATTAAATTCTTCTTATTTTCATTCATAATTTGCAGGATTTTCATTCTGTTTATTTCACGAATCACTCCCCGGGGGAAGAAGTATTGAATGCGCATCTACTGCCTTGGCTGGTCTTCCTCCTGTTCTTCTCCGGCCATTTGCCATCTCTTAATTAATCTTCTTAATTAAATTAAATTCATTAATCTAGCTGAGAGGAACGGATCAGTTCAGACTCTTACAAAATGTTCTAAACCATATAGTAAGTTTGATTATTTGATTAATAAATAAAATGTGATTTAGGAAAAACTGCACTTAAAGTAGCGTGAAATATTTTCAAAGACCTATAGAACAACTGTGCGCATGTGCCAAAATTTATAGAGTCAGCGTTTACCCACAATCGATCCACATCGATTTTCATCCTCGATTCCTATCTGTCGCTATGAAATTTAAAAGGCCAATATTTGCAATAAATCCACAAATCTATGTTAAAAAAATATTGTTAATATTACAATTAACGAACCTATATTAAAAATGGGAGTACACTAATCACTTCCTAACGCTGATCCAACCAGCGATAACCCAAAGCATCGATAGAAAAATTGTAGACTAAATAATATACTCTGTGGAGAAAATAGCCGTTAGCATCACAATATTGTCCAACAGTGTCATAATATTGTGAATTGCATATTTAAATAAATACTACAAAATTGTCTAATAATGTTATAAATATTGTTTGGATAAGTTTAAAATATTAAATAATGATAGTAAATACAGACGAAGAGTCATAGTTTACAACAATATAACTGAAAAATCAAGCGCTAGTAGAAGTGCAGTTGAGCCCATATTTCTTATGAGTGCCAATGTTTACGTTTTCGTACGACTTAAATTGCCCTTCCACCATGAGTTTTAAATCTAACTTAGGTATCTACATTATACATAATTCACAGGTTTATATAGAATCAACTAAGATTAAAATAATGTATTCATGCGATTAGATTATGCTTTAATGTCTCTTCTAGGTCAGTTAGGTCAAGTCAGCGGCTCAAGGACTGCATGTGGTAGTTTTCGTATTATGTTCTGACCCACCCTTACCGACGTGGAAAACTAAGTCCACAATCGAATTTTGTATTTTATCTCCCAAATCTCAGTTGATATCTTGAAGTAGCCCAGAAGGTCATGAGTGGTAGGTGAGAGACTAGGTATCGCAGTATGTTATATCAAACTGATGACGGTCGAATAGTATTTGATATATTAAAGTAGAGTGATAATATAGTCGTCCGCTCGGTTTTTCGACGTAACATCGTTTTCGGACACAAGTCAGTGTACGATCCTTTCCACACATGTAATCCGGTTAATAAAATGTAGTTTAAATATTATGGCTGAATAATCCGAAAAGATATTTGGTCATATTCCCATAATAATGCACTATTTACCATTCAAATTATTTTTGTGATGTACCGGAGGTTTCATGAATTGAGCTTACCACTTAAACAGGGAAACATTCCACATCATTGCGTGGTCAAATCGGATCTTTGTGACAGTTAAAAATTCTTCCCCGACAGGTTTTGGGTCAGCAATGCCCGGGAGGAATCGGTACGTAAAGTTACCTACAGTGGAACAAGATAAAATAAGGAAAATTAACGGAAAGGAAATTGAGAAAAGAACCATTTTATAAAATTCAAATTTCAAAAGTTGTTAATATAATTTATTTTGGGTTGTGTTGCATTATGCTTCAAATTTTAAATTCCATTAATTTCGAGAAAAAATTACTACGCTTTGGTTAAGGGTAAAATTTAATCGTGTGTTACATTTGTTGATAATTCCCGGCAACTGTACATCATGATTAATAGGTATATCGCTATTATTTGAATGAGTTAGAAATGGAGTAAGGAACATCTTCAGTTTTGCAATCAACACTAATAATATTCTGCGTTATTATATTAATTTTTTTTGTTTCAGATTTGATAATGGCAAATGCAAACGAACAACTAACATCAGATTCGTGTCAAATTACTGAAATGACAAGAAAGTTATGCAACGCCATTAAATTCACAGTAGATCAAATAAAAGAGTTTGCAGACCGTAATGAGGATCATGATCACATATGGAATATGGTACAATGTACTGACTATTATAAATACACTAATATATCGGATACCTTAGTACCTGATTTACTAGATCAAATTTCTGATAACGTTATTCGTTATTTTGATGGTGTAATAGGAAACGATGGAAGGAGTGTGGAAAATACATTACTAAGTTATTTTGGCGAAAATAGGTACATCCATTTTTGTGCAAACACAATATCAATGGTCGTAAGATCACATTTATATAAACTTGACATTACAACAGTACAAAGTGAATATTTACAGGCGGCCTTAATAGCAGGACAATTGAATTCCTAACATTGGAATTTTAATGATTCAAAATTGCAAAACCCGTCTGTAATTCAAGCCCTTGATAATCGAATTAGGAATTCAAACAATTTGCAAATTTTTGAGTTTGTATTTTCATGTAACGATAATATAATCAAGACAATAAGCGAGACATGCCCTAATATCAAAGAAATAAAAGTTGCGTATTCAATGGGAGTATCAGATGCAAGTGTACCGTTTTTGATCAGACTATCTAATTTAAGACAACTTCGTGTTAATTCAACTTCAATGACAACAGCTGGTTATACACAAATTCTTAACAGTTTAACAGAACTTAAAGCTATATTTTGGAATTGGAAAGAAAAATTTCTTCTGAATATAATTAAATTTGACTCTCTTCCGAAGGTAACTACATTTGTTGGAAGTGTATATTCTTCCAGAACTCTAGTCAACAAATGTCCTAATATTACTCATTTAGGACTGATGGACATTAAATCAGATTTATATCCATTGTCAAAATTAGGATCACTTACATATTTGCGACTTGGCAAATCAAATTTCCGGCGGTGCAAGGTATTTACTATATTTCAATTCATTGGTGTGCACCTTGTTACCTTAGAGCTTGTGTCTATTGAAGAATTGACCATGTTTTCTATAATAAGGTTTTGTTGTACTCTCCAGTATTTACACATAATTGAATGTATTTTTTCATCATTTGGATTGGATATCGATACAGGTTTACCGCACTTCATAAATTTACAATGTTTAAGTCTGCATAGAAATGTGAATGACCAGTGGTATCGCAATTACACAAAATATTACCGCAATCTTAAAGAATTTTCATCGATTCAACGCTAAGCTTTTAGTTAATGATTTTTATAAATCGATTTACTCATTAAATATTTGAATTTGCTTACTAATGAGACTTCCATTATTAAATTTTTTGATATTTTGAAATTTAGTAAATTTAATTGAATGTTGTGTCAAAGATTTTAATCTTAAAATAAAAATGTTTCGATTTTAAATAGGGATGCATAGATTCTGTATTTAAACCTTAATCTTAAAAATATATTTTATAACTCCTTGGAAAATTGTGCATTAACCTAATTTACAATAGAATATATTTTGGAATTTAACGAAAGATATCTACTAGGATATTGAAGAGTTGCAGACAAGCATCTTTTATAGGGAAACAAATACTTTACAACAATTTTAATTTCCTTACATTATAACTTACAATAAAGCAATATAGTATAGGCGTGTAAAGGTATGAGATGACAATCTCCATACTTGTGGATTGAAGGAAGGACGATTATTAATAATTGATAAATTATATTTTTAAAATTCAGCTTTTTTTATATCTGTAACACAGCAATCAATTTTGCCACAGCTGAATTTTCAAAATACGATTGATTATTTCTTTGTAATTGACTCTTCTATTCCTGATCATAAATATAAACTATACCATTAAATACTCCTATTTAAATCCAATCCCGGTTTCAGTGTCAAATATAAAAAATAAACTGATTAATCAAAACATTTGTATAAGATTTTGGATATTTTGTCTAAATTTGCTTGTCCGCAACTCCTCTATGACCTCATACAATTCCTGGTATTATTTTGACAAGTTCTATACCATTAAATTTATGTGACCTCAATAATGTTTAAATAAATGTAGCTCAGATGAAATGCTATTGAATTAGGCAGCCTGAGTTTTAAAGCAAATGTAATACATTCAAATGAAGGTAGTACTGCAATGTTCTAAGCTACAGAAACTAATAATTTGCTAATGGATCAAGACATACAAATATTTTTTTAACTAACATGAGTTAATTTTTCACAATCGTATGTCTGGAAATTGTCCAATTACAGATTTAGCTTTTACGAGTAATTTCTAATGATAATATAAAGTAAAAATACAGTAAATAACTAATAACGTGCGATTTTAATTAGATTTTAATCTTTGAATTTATGTTCTATATGAGTGTAGAATAATATGTCAAGTTCTGTATTATTTTGTATTGACCATGCTGTATTTTAAGAACAACTAAGGACATTAAAAAATAATTGGAAATTTTATGTAAAAGTTCTGTTATTCTAAATATAGTACTTTGGACCATATATGAATATACTGAAGTCGACATTTTTTTTGTTTTTTTTTAATTTATATTAGAGCCTGTTCCTAACATTGGCCTCATCTGTGTGTGTGTGTGTGTGTGTGTGTTTGTATATATTATATATATATATATATATATATATATGTATATCCATCCATAGTAATTCTGCCCGAAGGCAGGTCCTTCACTGCAATCATAGCATTTTCATGCTATGCTTGCAGCTTTACTAGGGAATTGTGCGTGTGGTAGCTTCCCGTTGCTTTCCACACCGGTGAAGGATGATAATGATAAGGATGATGATTACGATGATGGCCATATGATTTCGGGGACCGTTTGGGCCTTAAAGTTTTCCTGACATTTGTCTTACAGGTGAGGAAAAACCCCGATAAAAACCTCACTCAGAAAAACTGCCCCGACCGGGGATCGAACCCGGGCCCGCTGCGTGACAAGGCAGCACGCTATCTCGAGACCACAGCGGTGGACTATATATATATATATATATCCCGTTCAGGTATTTATTTTTTTTATCATACCATATATATATATATATATATATACATACATAAAGTCCACCGCGTGGTCTCGAGGTAGTGTGCTGCCTTGTCACGCAGCGGACCCGGGTTCGGTCCCCGGTCGGGGCAGTTTTTCTGGGTGAGGTTTTTATCGGGGATTTTCCTCACCTGTAAGACAAATGTCAGGAAAACTTTAAGGCCCAAAACGGTCCCCGAAATCATATGGCCATCATCATGATCATCCTTATCATTATCATCATCCTTCACCGGTGTGGAAAGCAACGGGAAGCTACCACACCTACATAATTCCCTAGTAAAGCTGCATGCATAGCATCAAAATGCTATGATTGCAGTGAAGGACCTGCCTTCGGGCAGAATTACTATGGATGGATATACATAAACATTATACAATTCGGAACAAAATGTCATGGTCTGTACCCTATTCCCCTACGTGAAATAAATTAAATTGAAGGTTTTGAAAAATGTAAGTTAAAATTTGTTCATGCCGCTAACTTTCCACCAATATTTTTAGCGAATCCAAAGTTCCAAAATGTAAAATCTCGAATTTATGTTGATTTTTAACTGTGTGATGAGCATGTTAATCCCCTAGTTAATCTGCTCATCTCGTCTGTTTCTGAAAAGTTGAAAATTGTTATTAATTATGGTACCAGTTTATAGAATATATTCTGTGACGTATTTATTCGACGGTATCAGGCAAAGAGCGAAGTAGAGAATTCGAAGCTAATTACTTTTGAAGTGATAAAAATTTCGGTACGTATAATACCAAGGTATAATTGTCAGAAACACATATCCGATTGAGGGTCTTTTCCACTTTTCAGCGGTTGCCCTTTTACCAGTCGGCTGCTGGCCCTTCACGTCCACATGTGTCAATCACAGAGGTAGATCAGGAACACATATAAGTACTCAATATTTTTCTGTGGTATGGAATATAACGCCGTTACAGAAAAATATTTCAATAAAGCTATGTATTTAAAAAGAAAATAATTTCACTGCATACCTTAATGGGCCCTTGGAGTAGTATATCAATCTCCCACCTTCTAGACAATCGGCAATAGATGTTAGCCGGGATGACATTCCTGTGTCAATGGCGCCTCTACCTCCAGAACAAATGACAGGACTCAATTCCGTTAGAACGAGAACGACCTCAGGACCATTATTTTTAATGTGTTTCTTCAAAATAGAATGGGAATATATTGCAAATATCATTCAAATTTCACAGCGATGTGCTGCGGAATAGCGACTTCATCAGGGGTAACACACCTTTTAGATATGTAGCAGGCAGCTATAACCTACGAGGCAAAGATAATGATTGATATCTTATTCGAATGTGGGTTATCGCTGGTTCCATGTAGTGGCAGATCTATGAACTGTTTTGTGCAGTATTGTTCAGTAGGACTTGGAATATATATTGGGTAAGGTAAAGTACTGTTCCTCCTATCTAGGTGAAATTGCAGAAAATGGTGGAAATGTTGATTTATTATGGAAAACTCTGGAACATAATATGCAGAATAAGAAAATTGAAATAACAGATACATTATCTTTTAGGGTAGGTAAAATGTTTCATGAATTATAAGTTGTTTGGAAATACAGTAAAACTTGATAAATCCGGAACGTGAATAATGAGGAAATCTGTGCAATGTGAACAAATTTATAGCTCCCACAAAATAATAGTAATTTCAAGTGTATTTATTTTGCATAAAACACAATCTGACCAACGCGGCAACGGAAGAGAATTTCTACACAATTCATGAAAAAATTATATAAAGCGGAAAGGTATATATATTTATTAACCATCAGCAATTTTTTTATACTGAAGGCAGGTACCAAGACGGCTTTATGAATAGTGGTTAAAACCAAATTTGTCAAATAAATTTCAAAACAAAACAAATCTAATTGTCACTGACCCGAAAGTTCATAGTTAAAAGCTGTTGTCATATTTCACATGCCGATATGTACTTTGATAAATGCTTCCATCGCCAAGATCGGTATACTATTGTTTCAACTTGTGCGTTGCAATAATTTTGAATGAATAACATGTGTCTCTTATGCTTTGCTCCCTGTTTATTATATCAAGTAAAAGGAAAGAAAAATAATCAGTACCGAACAAAAAAAATCAATGTTGCCGCTTAAAGCAAAAATAAAAATAATTGACCGTTTATACGCGTTGGCGAGTCGTTTGCGTCTATATCACGCTGTTTCAATGTTAATGAATCAAGAAATTCGAAGACATAATTATGAATTATATTCAAGAATTCACAGCTGAATATCGTTCTTAATTGAGAGACCGTTTAATGGCGGCAAAACACAGACAAATTACTAAGGCCTTGTCTAAACAATAATTATTGACAGAAATTGATCATAGCTCTCAATAATGTATTTTATTTTGATAATTTCTATTTTATTCTGTAACTTTGGAACGTATCTCCTATATACCCATACAAACCACCATTCCATATTCGCGGTTTCTGTATTCGGAACATATCCTCCGCGAATAAGGAGTTTTTACTGTATAGATTCTACCTATATAGATTCGGCCACATTGCACGCCCGTTATGCGAAACACAGATATCTGTTTTGCAAATAACAATTGCGCTGTAAAATCTCATATTAGTTAAGTTCTCAGACAGACCTTTCACAGGTAGCGTTCTGAATTTACGGAATAAAGAGGGCTGAAACGTATGTATCATTCTCATTAAGCGAAAAAGTAAAAGTGATTGAAAATAAATCTTAAAATATTTCCGGACCGATGCCCCAAAGTCAAGCTCTAGCTCTTTTAAATCCCTAAGGGAATAACGACTTCAAGGAATCTCCATTTTAGCTGGAGAGTTTTAAAAGAGTGTAGAATGAAATTTCCGGGGAATCAAAGAATGTGGACAAAAGTGTAGTAAGTGAGCGAAAATCTAAACTGCATACTTCAATTTCAGGATACGCGCCTATGAAACATGTTTAACGCTGACAAAATGGGACTGGCTTTTTGGCGCGTTACCGTCGAAATCGCTCATACAATCTATAATTCACTTTTAAACGACAGCGGAACTACAATTAATCCAAGGTACATAAAATACTTATACGGTACTCTATAATCTAAGATTATTACTAAGTTTTACTTTTTTATAATCCGGAATTTTGTCCATTGTGGATAAAATTGGTCCCAGGCGATTCCGCTTTGAGCAAGTTTCACTGTATATAACTTCTCCCTCTTAACTGAATCGAATGCCTTTTTGAAGTTTATATATAGGCCTAGTTGATGTACAGTGTCATTATATTCTCATTTCTCTTCTGAATTCTGTCTTATGCTAAAAATCTGATATGTTGTAGACTTGTTACTTCTAAATCCACATTGATGATCCCAAGAATGTCATCAATATAGGGAGTTACTCTGCTTACTAATATATTTGTTAGGATTTTGTATGAAGTTGAGAGTAATGAGATGCCCCTGTAGTTGTTTCAATCTGTTTATCTCCCTTCCTATAAATTAGTACGATAATCGATTCTTTCCATTCATTTGGAAGAGCCTTTCTTCAAAATCATACAAAGTAACCGACGTATCTTGTCCATCATTTATTCTCCTGCTGCGATCTAATCAGAACCTGATGCTTTATACATCTTCAATATTTCTATTGCCATTTCAATCTCTAATGCACTTGGTCCTGTGACTAGCATTTATGCTGTCTGTAAATTATCATCTTCAATACCCTGTTCTGTATGTACATTTAATAGTTGATCAAATTAACTCTTCCATTTATTTAATATACTCCTGGAATGTACAATCATATCTCCATTTTGATTCCTAATTATGTTTGTTCTAGCCACAAACCCTTTCTTCTCTCTCATAATCCCGTGATATAATTCTCAAATGTTCCTATTTTTTGCATTCATTTCAAGATCATTAGTCTTCTATATTAAAATACGTTTTATCCTTCCTTTTATTCTTTAACAACCAGGTGGTTTCCCAACCACAAATACCTAATTTTTCTGATTGTATTTTATTTGGCACGTGTAGCCAATTCATTTTTGCTTTTTCTTCTTTACATTGTTGGCACATTCTTCATCAAACCATTTCCTGTTATTCGCCTTTATGAATGACCAACACTTTCTGATGCTGATAATTTTATAGTATCTCTTATAGACCCCCATTCTTTATTTCAATTTCTTCTTGGATTGCCTCATTCTAATCTGAAGATCCCAGCACTTAAAATCTATTATCGATTTCGATTTGGTATTCTTGCCGTAGTCCATGATTTCTCAAGATATTCAATTGAAATTTTACAGAATCATATTTATCTTTTATTACTTTCACGAAGGATAGCCGTTGTCTGATATTCACCCTGACCAGGTGATGATCCGTATTGCAGTTTGGCCCTCTAACTGATCAAACATCGATGATGCTACTGTGCCAGAATTTGTTCACTAATACATGATCTATCTGGTTCCGATTTTCGCCATCTGGAGATGTTCAGGTGTATTTATGAATATCCTTATACTAAAATGATGTACCTTTAACAATAAGAATGTTTGATGTGGCAAAGGTAACTAATCTAACTCAGTTGTCGTTTTTATCTTCATGAAGACTGAATTTGCCTATTATTGCTCTGAATATATCTTCCCGACCCACTTTTCCATTAAAATCTCCTAAGACAATTATATGATATCGTAAGATGCTATCAAATACGAATGCAAATTCTTCATAGAAATCATCCTTGATATTGTCATTCTTATTTTCTGTGCGACCATATACATTTATGATTACAAACTCATGTTCTTTACCCTTTAGAATTATATACGATATCGTATCGCTGACAAACTTAATATGTGGGATACCGGAGAGGATCCTCCTTCGGACTAAAATGCATTTTCCAAATCTAGGTCTTGCTGCATCCCCACAGTAACTTATAACGCAAAGCTTCCTCATTCCTGACTACCTTATCCTGGCCATCTCAACTACCTGTAAAGCTACTATATCCAAGGGTGATTTATCTAATTCCCGCGTTAATATCTCTAGCGCCCCGCTATTGTATAGTATCCTAACATTGCATGTTCCTAGGAACATGTCCCTGTGTTTGAGCTTTTGGCATATATTCCCTGAAATAGTCACCGCCCGGAGAACCGAGGGGGACTATTTTACCTGCGGAGAATTTTTCCCCAGTAGAAACCATTCCCGCATTCTTTCACGGTTGTATTTTTCGGTGAAAGATCGTCACTCTTCCGACCAAGGTAATTTTTTCGTCTGGCTGACCGCCTTCGACCTGTTCGGCATGGGTAACCATTTCGGCAGCAATGCTACCGCCGGTATAGCTCTCGGGGTCTTTTCAGTAATCAAGATACTAGACCACGACAAGGTAATGGTACCATGGATATCAATACAAGCAATCATTATATATTCTTCACCATTTGATACAAGGAAAATGACGATAAGAACAATTATCTCATTTTGATTTTGTAACTTTTGTGATCTAAATACCATTTTTATCTCAGGTCTGCAAGTTGTTAGTAATTCGTGTATATGCTGTTTATTGTGGTATTCGCTTATTTGATCATGTTACTCCGTCTCTAACATAGATTTTGTCCCAAGATCTGACAACCATCCTCTCTTTCTCTACTCTGCAAACTGCTGCTACAGCCTCTCATAATTATGTTTTGTTAGACAATATGATACTTTCAATCACCCGATTCTATCAGAACATTGACTTTTGTTTATCCTTAATACATGGCGAATTATATTTTACAGTTGTAATTCCTAGAAACAGAAGAGAACATAACCTACAGACGCATGTTGCTTTTATTGATTTTCAGAAGGCATTTCATCGTGTTGATAGAGATAACTTATCCAAAATAATGGAAATACATGGCTACCCCGCAAAATTAATGTATGTGATAAAAATTTTGTATGTAAAGTCTCAAATTATAATAAATATAGGCACATCGAAGACAATCTATTTTAGTAAATAAAGCTGTACGACTAGGGTGTAGTTTATCACCTACCCTTTCTAATCTATACATTAATGACATCATCCAAAATTGGAAAAGTATTGTTAATATAGGTATAAGAATGGACCGTTTTAAACTAGTAAATGTTTTAATGTATGCTGACGATGTGGTTATTATTCAAGAAAATGAAAATAATTTGCAGTACTCTTTACATCAATTAAATCAGTTATGCCAAGAATATAATTTCAAAATATCAAAAGAAAAAACAAAAATAATAGCATTTTGGGGAAACGATCATATAAATCAAAAATCGTAATAGATAACAGACCTCAGGAACAAGTAACAAATTTTAATTATTTGAGTTGTAATTTTACTATAAACACAAAAACTGAAAGAGACATACATATGAAACTGTCGAAATTTCAAATGATATGTGGAACTATACATAAATCAATTAAAAAATAAAACAAGAAGATATACTAGATTGAAGTTTTATAAAAAAATTGGCAGTTCCTGCATTACTTTATGGGAGCGAAACTTGGGTATTGACCAAAAAATTGCTAAGTAGAATACAAAGCGCAGAAATGAACCTCCTTAGGAGAACAAAAGGCTGCACAAGATTGGATCGGATAAGGAATGAAGATATAAGAACAGAGTTAAATATATATCCATTGGATGATAAAATCAGAGAATATAGAGAGAAATGGTTTACACATGTGGAAAGAATGAACGTATCAAGATTGCCAAGAGCAGCATTCAACTACAAGCCAAGAGGTTCAAGGAATGTAGGAGGGCCAGTAAAAAAGATGGAACTGTCAGGCGGAACAGGCAATTTGCCTAGCCCGTGAAGAGAAGAAGAAGAAGAAGAAGAAGAAGAATTGCTAGAAAAAAATAATTATTTTGCGCTGTGTTATGGACTATATAACATCCATCCATCCGTCCATAGTGATTCTGCCCGAGGACAGGTCTTCCACTGCAATCATAGCATTTTTATGTTATGCTTTGCAGCTTTACTTGGGAATTATAGGTGTGGTAGATTCCCGTTGTTTCCACACTGTGAAGGATGATGATGATAATGAAAAGAATGATGATTATGGCCGGATGATTTTCGAGGACCGTTGGGCCCTAAGCTTCCTGACATTTGCCTTACAGGTGAGGAAAACCGCGAAAGTAACCTCACAAAGGAGCCTGTCCAGACCGGGAATCGAAACCGGGGCCCGCTGTGTGACAAGGCAGCACGCTATCTCGAGACCACAGCGGTGGATAAACAATAACATAATTTAAAATTAATTGCATTAGCAGACAAACAGATTACTAATATATTTTAACAATTGCTTTATTTTATTTTCATTAAATAGCATTGAGATTAATATTTTAAGCTAAACTTTTAACACGCAATATTGATACAAGTACATAAATAAGAAACATTTTTATGTTTTTCTCCGATTTATCATAAGTAATGCCACGAGTGATTTCCAAATTATCGATAAATTCACGACTCACGAAGTGAGGAGTGAATTTATCTAGAGAATTTGGAAATCAAGAGTGGCATTTGTTAGGACTATTTAACGAATAAAATTAAGCTGTTTACTCACAAATCATTATTTGACTATAGTTATTTTAAAATATTTATATATTTAATGTAAACGGCGATGTTTGAAAACAAATGAGAAACGATAGGTACGCTTCTACTGCTTCTTTTGTTTATCACTGCAACCAGATCATACTATTTATTGCCAAAGGAACGCAATATTCTAAGGAGGAGCTTTCTTTAATATGGTAATTATAACACTGATAAATATTTGGTGAAACACGACTCTGATTGGTTGTAAAACAGAAATCATTGAAACGTGATTGGCCATTGACTCCCATTTGGGGCATGAGTTAAATAGTCCTCTTTTATCTCATTTTTGCCCAACTTAATACTCACCACTGCAAAGCAGCTATGGCAAACTTATCAATGCTCCTGAATAAAAATAATGTAGATATTCTACTAAATCAGGAACCATATTGTAACAATGAAATACCAAGCTTAACACCAACAAATTACACACCTTTCTACATTGCGTCAAACACCGCTCCTAGAGCCTGCATCTATATCAAACAAGAAATAGCACATAACTTCACACTTATCCACAGCTACTCCACTCCAGATGATGTAATAATTGCACAGTCAACTAATCCCACTGTCTATATAGCAAGTTCCTATCTACCTCCTTACGATACCTTAGAACAAGATATCCAGCCCTTCGAACACTTCTTAACTTCCTTAAACCCAACAAACCTTATATGGGGGCTCGATTCCAACTGCAAACACAAAATGTGGTATAGCCCAACTACCGACACCAGAGGAAGAAGACTAGTAGAGTTCCTATCAGTACATAGTCTGACCACGGCAAATGGGATTGACGGTCCTACTTTTTCCGGTCCACAAGGGGAAAGTTGGATCGATATTACTGTTGCTTCTAAGAACATAGCGCACAGAATAAACAAATGGCTAGTCAGCGAAGAGGAGACTCAATCAGATCACAATATCATAACTTTTGAACTGTTGTATCACACTTCCAACTCCAACTTATTCCGGCAGAACACTAATTCTACCAGAAAGTTTGCCACGCAAGTAGGCCATTGGAAATTATTCCAAAATAAACTCAATGAAAGTGGCAAACAATGGTTACTACAAATATATAATGCCACCTCTAAAAAACAACTAGATGAAACCATCACTACAATGTGGCAAGAACTAAACGAAATCAACCAAAAATTGCTTTCCACCGTTTCTACCAACAAATAAATTTAAACCCTGGTGGTCTGTAGAACTAAACTCTCTCAGAAAACATACTAATGCAGCGAAACGAAGGGCCAAGAGAAGTAAACACCCGAAGCTCAAAGAATTATATACATCTAAATATAATGCTCTCAAAAACCAGTATAAACTTGAATTAAATAAAGCTAAGCGAGAATCATGGGAACGTTTCTGCACAGAACACAGTAGGAAATCGCCTTGGAAAATCTACAGGCACTGCAAAACTGACTTCGCGAAAAGCACACCTTCTTCCACTCTTACTTTAATCGATGGAACTCCAACCTTATCAGAGAAAGACACAGCCAAAGCACTCCTCGATATATTCCGGCCAGACGGCATTCCAGATCTCGATAACGATGTGCAGAGACTCATCAGAGAATCTAACCGAGACTGCGTAGCCCAGAACACACCACAAGAGCCAGACTTCGCATCTCACGAAGTAGAAGAAATAATAAACAATTTAAATGAAAAGAAATGTCCAGGCCCCGACGGAATTGATGGAACTATTATTAAAAACATACATCAGACCTTACCAAAATTCTGGAAGATAGTTTTTAATAAATGTCTACATTTAGGTTGCTTCCCGAAAGTCTGGAAAGAGGCAAGAGTAATAGCTATCCCTAAGTCAGACAGGAGAAAGCTGCTATCCGTCACTGGATACAGAGGAATCAGCCTACTATCTATCCCCGGAAAATGTTTGGAAAAATTGGTGATGGAAAGACTCAACTTCTTTCTCCAAGAAAAGACACTCATTCCCCCACAACAATATGGCTTCATCGTTGGAAAATCCTCTTCTGATGCCATCAAAGCTGTCTCAGATGTCGTACACCAAAGTAGAAGTAAGGGGATGAAATCCTGCCTCCTTTCCCTGGATATCAGTGGCGCCTTTGACAATGCTTGGCACCCAAGTATCAAAGCGCGTTTATGAGAAATAAACTGTCCTTCAAACATCTATAATATCATAGTGGACTTCCTACATGACCGTACAGCTTACTTCAGACAAGGAAACTCTTCAACGAGTAAGAACGTCACCAAAGGATGCCCCCAAGGATCTGTATCAGGTCCCACTCTGTGGAATATTTTAATAAGTGGACTTATTTCAGAGCTGGCAGACGTACCCGACCTGAAGACCGTGGTGTACGCAGACGACATAATGATTATACTTAATGGTATTTCCCATGATCACATACTAAACACGCTCCAATTAACACTGCAAATCCTGCAAGATTGGTGTTGCAGAAACAAACTTTTAATCTCTAAGGAGAAATCTTCTCTAATGCCTATGTACGTCAGAAAGAAAGACACATACGCCAATCACCCAATAGTTGCAGAATCGGGCCTAAATGTGGTAAATAAAATGAAATATTTGGGTGTGATGATAGACCACAAAATGGACTGGTATCCCCATTCACTATACCTGGAAAATAAAATACTACATCTCCGAAATATGCTAGTCAGATGTTCCAAGGCGACTTGGGGCATGTCCTTCCATCATCTTATGACAATCTATCATCAAGCCATTCTGCCTATAATACTGTATGCTGCAGATTCCTGGAGCCCACAAATCTCCAAACGGACTAAAACCAAATTGAATCAAATACAAAGACATTTTCTTCTTTTCGCAACAAAAGCATACAGAACAGTTTCATACAATGCTCTCCAAGCTCTAGCATGCGTCATGCCCATGGATCCAACAGTACTCCTACACAACGACATTAAAGCAATATCCAGAGGCCAAGCCACCAATGCTATAATCCCTCTACTGAAACGAACTGAAATGCCAACACTAATGAAAGGAATTCATCCCAAAGATAGCTATATAGAAATAGATTCAACTGGAACTGTAGGGAGTGCCGACTACTTAATATTCACGGATGGGTCCAAAACGACTAAGCATGTGGGAGCAGGTATGGTAGCCGAGAAAAACTCAAAGGAGGTATTTACCAATATGAAAAGACTTGACATAGAATGCTCAGTCTTCCAGGCAGAACTCCTTGGAATTCAAATGGCAGTTGAATGGATTGAAATACAAAAATATGTAACTTCAACATATGCTATCCACGTAGATTCACAAGCCGCTCTTATAGCCATAGCCAATAGAAAATCAACCAACCCTTTGGCGATCCAAATCAGAGAAAAGCTAATCGTACTCAAAAAGACGAGAAAGATTGACCTCCACTGGGTTAAAGGTCACGCAGGTCTTCGAGGGAATGAAAGAGCTGACTATCTGGCTAAAATAGCCGCTAGCTACAAAAATAATATCGACTATAACTCCATCCCTATAACACGAGGCAAGCAGTTATTAAAAGAATACTATGAAACAATCTGGAATTTAATTTAATTTACACCAAATCAAATGACGCCTTCCATACCAAAATGTTCATCCCCAACATACCCTATAGACTGTCCCTATCCCTATGGCCTAACTATATAACCACACAATTTCTCACCAACCATGGACTGTTTAAATCCTACCTACACAAAATGAACAAAACTGCTTCACGTTATTGCAACTGCCCAGAAAAATCACTGCAGACGGCCCACCATCTGATGACTGAATGCAACATGTTCTCCAGAGATCGACCAGCTATACTACAAATTACTACTCCGCCAAATATTCTGAAGTTCCACTTTAACACAGTCAACGTTGCAGAATTTCTTACGAGGATCTTCCGTCAACTACAAGAACAACTAGAACAATAATTGAACAATTGTAAAACTGTAAATATCCCGTGATATACCATTGGTGAAACACGGGTTGTAACATATATGTAAATAAAAAAAAATAGGGATTGTACGTTGTTTAATTTTGATATTTTTTATTTTACTTTAATTTGTATTTACCAATTTAACTAGAGCCAGGACATTCATCCACACAGTAAGATAAAGAACGAGTACGATGAACCCAATTTGCTTCACGTCATCACTGCAGTCAGACTCAGCTTACGACGTTGTTAATAATAATCGAATGATATTTTCTTTTAGTTTCGTTCTTATCTACGTAATCGATAATGCCTTCAATTCAGAATGAAGGTAAATTAAATAAGTTTATTGGAAGACATTTTTGGCCAAAGAGACACGAACAGACAAATGAATGAAGAAGGCTTGATAATGGCGAACTATGTGATCTTAATGGGAAACCATACGTAGTAATAACAATCAAGTATCATTGACCGGGATGGAGAGAACACGTGGCACGACTCGGGAATGAAAGAAGTTCATGGAAACTCTTTGTAGGTAAACGAGTCGGAAAGCGCCCAGTAGGTACGACAAGAATGAGGAGGAAGAATAACATTAACTATAATTTGAGAGAGCTAATTATAGGAAATCCAGAGTGAACACCCCCTGTAGGTGGGGCAAGTAAGAGGTGGGAGAATTACATTACCCATAATTTGAGGGAGGATAATTACACAGGGTATGATTGAAAAATATTAGGTCCGAATAGGGACGTATAATAATAATAATAATAATAATAATAATAATAATAATAATAATAATAATAGTGCTTTATTTTAGCTGGCAGAGTTAAGGCCATAAGGCCTTCTCTTCCACTCAACCAGCGAATAGTAGAATTATACAAAAATTACATACATATTACAATTTTAATATATTATTAAAATACAGACTAAACAAAATACAATGATGATGTGATCTAATACTAACAAAAACATATAATAACATTAAAATTGTATAAAATAAAGTAAGTATCTTCCTAGATGATCATTAATGGAATGCTGTATATAGTTGTTATGCAGTTAATGTTTTCATTGTGTCGAACTCAAGATATCAGTTAATTTGGATTTTAAAAATGATAGCGATTGACAGTCCCTGACATGACTGGGAAGTGAGTTCCATGCTCTACTCATAGACATTGTGTAAGATTCAGAGTACAGACAGGTCCTGTGTTGTGGTATCAAAAGTAAAGAAGAGTCTTGTGATCTTGTTCCTAAATCGTGATGAGCCGATAAATTTTGAAAACGTGTTGTTAAATAACTTGGTAAATATTTGTGCAGAATTTGGAATAGTAAGGTATGTGAATGTAAAGTTCCTCTGTGATTTAGGCGTAGCCATGATAAAGCCTGAAATGAAGGAGACACGTGGTCATAAATCGAATGCACGCATTATGAGCACGCTGTAGTCTGTCAGATAGATCAGTTGTCAGATTAGTCAGTAATAATGTCGCAGTAGTCGAAGTGTGGCATTATAAGAGTCTGTAGAAGTACAAATAGGGATGTATGTAGAGCGTATATTCGCGCGGCCATGAACCTCCGGGTCCGATAGTGCAAGTGAGTTAGTTTGGTTATTGGAAGAATTTAGTTGACATTATTTCTTAACTGAATGGCGAAAATATGCAACATAAGTTATGTTAATCACAAATCAGAGTTTGTAACGAGAAACAAAAATTGCTCACAACATCTATAGAACTAAAAAGGCAAAGTTCTTGTTACACCATTAAATAAATAAGATGAAGAACTACACGAACATTCACCTATGTACTTATGCACAAGAAATCTTTAATTTAGTAGTAACGATTGTAATCGTTATATTTTTTAGGTAAACAAGCACCCTTTGTCATGGAATACACAAGGTACAACTGGAAGAGTGACTGGCTTTGTGCTTAACAAAACATATAAAAACAAATAACATTCATCACAGAACAATAAACAATACAACAAATGTTCTGAATAAACCCTAGTTTAATTACTGAACATTTACCTTTGTTAACGATATATAGATGCCTAAAGCTATGTAATTTCTGTAGGTACAAGTATTTAGTCTCATTATTTCCTGAACTAAAACGTTTTGCTGCCAGACGTAATATATTTGAGCAGATTTAAGCAAAACCTTACGCGACGTTATTGTAACAGAGAGGTAAGTGATGTGTCTGTTCAAGGAATAGGTAAATTTCAATTAAAAATCTAACTATTTTTAAACACATCCACTTTGTAAAATTCGTTTGATGTTCGGTATTAAAATCAATTGGTGTCTGCTAACTACCGCAATCCAAACATTCACCAACAATCCAAGTTATGAGTGTGATAATATTAAGCAGAAATAAGATCAGAACTAATTGAAGACATGCGAGAAGGTTCACCCTGTAGTTCAATTAGTTATTGGTGTGGTTTTTGTGTTAGTAGTACGTTTAGTTAAATACTCTGTAACTTGTGCCACGCAGTAAAGTCAACATTTAGTCACGTGAGCTACAATGACCACCTGTAATTTAGCGATTTCCAAAGGAAAGAACGACATTGAGGATGTTTTGATGAAAAAGTGTTTGAAGAAAAAAAATTAGACTTTCGCCGATACCAACCATTAGACCCCGAAAATGACAGTGATGAAAATTTATATACCCTGCCATGTGTGTGTGTCGGTTAATTCTCTTGCGGGCGCAGTCTTTGATTTATTAAAACCAAACTTGGCACGTAAAAATACATTTAAAAGTTAGGCCGTGTTCGTTAACCAGCACAATCGGATATTACATGCAGGATTTCACAGGATACAAAGTTTAATAAAAATGCTCCAGCTGTAGCATTTTTGTGCGTTTGGCAACTACATTCTGTACATTTGACTAAAATAAAACAATAATGTATTCCCCAAAAATAAGCTATAGCCGATCATTAGAAGTTGGATTTTGCCTGAAACCCGAAATTAAAAATTCGCTCTAGCAACATATATCTTTACTTCGTCTCAAACTATGCCATACAATAAAGGTAACCCGCATATCTCAATATATCCTACGAGATGAACTGATTTAATAAATTAATAAAGGCATGCAAAATGAATCGGTAGATATTACGTAAATGTGTCAAATTAAAAAAAAAATACTGTGTAATACGTACGCTTGTGGATATGAATGATTTGTTTTTACTGCAGTCAAACACTTTTAAATAAGCTGACATCAGAAAACGAGTGTTACTATTTTATCAAAACGAAAATAGGCTCAACTGCACTTCTACTGGCGCATGATTTTTCAGTTTATTGTTGTAAACTATAGCTCTTCTTCTGTACTTACTAACATTGTTTAATATTTTAAACTTCTTCAAACAATTATTATACCTTTATTAGACAATTAACATCCACAACATAGAAATTAGGGACAAATGTCATATTCGAGACATAACCAAATTTATTACAGATAGACAAAAATATTGGAAGGGTCATATAGAAAGGATGGAAGAAAACAGACTTGCAAAAAGAGCTAAAGAATATAGACCAATGGACGGGAGAAGAACAAGAGGAAGATCAGCCAATAGATGGATAGACAGTGAATGCACATCCAATAAGTCTTCCTCCGAGGAGGGATTTTTTAAATAAACAGGAAGAAAATCCCTCCAATTATGTTCAAGATGAAGATTAGACAATTTTGAGGTATTCATTTAATAAAGCAAATCGCAATATTATCACACTGTTAAATAATATTGTGATGTATACTGCTATTTCATCCACAGAGTATATTACTTCGTCTGATTTTTTTCTATCGCTGTTTTGGGTTATCCCTGCTTCGATCGGGGTTAGGGACTGATAAGTAAGTGTACACCCATTTTTAATAAACGTTTGGTAATTTTAATATTATTGATATATTTTTAACATAGATTTGGGGATTTATTGTAAAGATTGGTCATTTAAATTTCATAGCGACGGATATTAATCAAGGATGACACTACATCTGGTTCGATTGTGGGTTATCGCTGGTTCTATAAACTCTGGCGCATGCCCACTGTTGTTCTATAGGACTACATGTAGATACTGAAAATCCCAACTAGGTCTATGGAAAAATGCGTCCTGATCAAAATTACAGCAATATGACAAGTCAACTAAACAATTTCTCATGAGAAACAGAAAAAAATTCTAAAATTTACCATCATTGTCAACTGATCAAATAATTCACGTGGGGAAATTGAATACTAATTTAAACCAGAAAATTGGTGACATTTAGTTAAATATTCGGTCTTATCATTAGAAACATAAATATCACAATTTACAATTACGTTAATCTTTTATCTCCTGTTGAGTGTATGAATATGACTATGAAATGTATATTCGTACTTACTTACTTACTGGCACTATCGAACCCGTAGGTTCATGGCCGCGCGGACATACCCTCTCCATACATCCCTATCCTGAGCTAATACTTTCCAATCATTCCATGTATAATCTACTTCCCTCAAATCATAGTCAATGTTATTCTCCCACCTCATTCTTGGTCTACCAACTGGGCGTTTTCCCTCTGGCTTTCCTACTAGAAGCTTCCATGCAAGTATTTCATTCCCCATACGTGCAACATGTCCTGCCCATCGCAGTCTACGAGACTTAACTGTTCTTATTATATCTGGCTTCCTATAAAGACCATGTAGTTCATTGTTAAGTAGTCTTCTCCTTTCACCTGTCTGTTGATCTCTCTTTGATCCAAAAATTTCCCTAAGTACTTTATTCTCAAATACTTCTAATCTCCTTTCCTCCCTTAAAATAAGAGTCCATGTTTCGCACCCATATAATATAACGGGTAGAATAATATTTTTATATATTTTCAGTTTAACGTTTTTTGAAAGGGGTTGGGACATCAAGTGTCTCTCCAATGCATAATAGCACGCATTTGCAAAATTGAGCCTATGTTTAATTTCTTTTGCATCTCATTCCTATTTGTGGTTATTGTTCCTAGGTATTTGAATTCAACCACTTCCTCAAAATTTCCCTCATTTGTCATTAGCTGTCCATTTCCATTATATAATGAATGTTTTTGTGTGACCATCTATTTAGTTTTACTGATATTTACTTCCAGTCCTAATTTCTTAGTGTTACTCAGTAGTGTGCGCGTGTTGTCCTTCAGTATCTCCTCACTATCGGCCAATAGTACTACATCATCAGCATAAACTAAAAGCTTATTAATACCATTCAGTTGTAAGCCTTCCTCATTCTCTAAAGATTTAATGGCATGCTCTAGTACAAAATTAAATAGTAGTGGAGACAGTGCATCTCCTGGCTTCAACTCATTCTGGATTTCAAAAGTGTCCGAAAACTGTTTGCCTACACGCACCCTACTCTTTGTGCCATTTAGACACATTCGTATAAGTCTAACTAACTTTTTAGGAATTCCGAACTCCAGCAGGATACTATATAACTTCTCCCACTTAATTGAATCATATGCTTTTTTGAAGTCAACATACAGTTGATGTACAGTACCATTATATTCCCATTTCTTTTCTAAAATCTGTCTTATACTAAAAATCTGATCTGTTGTAGACCTGTTTCTTCTAAATGCACATTGATGATCTCCTAGAATGTCATCAATATAGTCTGCTTACTAATATATTTGTTAGAATTTTGTACGAAGTTGAAAGTAATGAGATGCCCCTGTAGTTGTTGCAATCAGTTTTATCTCCTTTCTTATAAATTGGTACGATAATTGATTCCCTCCATTCATCTGGAAGAGCTTCTTTTTCCCAAATCATACTAAGCAACCAGCGTATCTTGTCCATCAATTTTTCTCCCCCTGATTTTATCAGTTCTGCTGGGATTTCATCCGAACCTGATGCTTTATACATCTTCAATTTTTCTATCTCCATTTTAACCTCTAATGACTTGGTTCTGCGACTAGCATGTCTGCTGTCTGTAAATTATCCTCCTCAATGGCCTGTTCTGTATGTACATTTAATAGCTGATTATAGTAAATTTTCCATCTATTTAATATACCCCTGGAATCTGCAATCATATCCCCATTTTCATTCCGAATTATGTTTGTTCTAGCCTGAAACCCTTTCTTCTCTATACTAATTCCCTGATATAATTCCCTAATGTTCCTATTTTTTTGCATTCATTTCAAGATCATTAATTTTCTGTCTCAAATGTTCCCTCATTTTACTCTTAATAACTTGGTGGTTTTCCGTCCAATACTACCCAATTGCTCTAAATTTACGTCATTTGGCTCGTGTAACCATTTCAATTTTGCTAGGTTTCTTTTCTTCACAATGTCGGCATATTCCTCATCAAACCATTTCTTGTTTTGCCTCCTTTTTAAACAATAATGCTTTCTGATGCTGACAATTTAATAGTATCTCTTATAGCCTCCCATTCTTTATTTATATCAGTTTCTTCTTCGTTTCCCACATTGTCATCTGAAAATTCCAGTACTTCAAATCTATTAGCAATTTTTATTTGGTATTCTTGCCGCTTTTCATCATTTTTCAAGTTTTTTAATTCAAATTTTACAGAATCATCTTTGGAGTTTGTTCCTCGAAATGTATATTAGTAGCTCTACAAAAGATGAAGTTCCTAATTTATGTAGTTATAATTTTTTTCAGAATTATTAAGTCCAGGTACTTATCACTCCATCACGCCGATCCAACCAGCGTTAACCCAAAACAGCGAGAGAAAAAATCATAGACTAAGTAATGTACTCTGTGCAGAAAATAGCAGTTAGCATCACAATATTATCCGATAGTGTCATAATATTGTGATTTGCATATTTAAATAAATACTTCAGAATTGTCGAATAGTGTTATAACAATTGTTTGAAAAAGTTTAAAATATTATATAATGTTAGTATATACAGAAGAAGAGCCATAGTTTACAACAATGTAACTGAAAAATCAAGCGCTAGTAGAAGTGCAGTTGAGCCCATATTTCTTATGAGTGCCAATGTTTACGTTTTCGTAGGACATAAATTGCCCTTCAACCATGAGTTTTAAATCTAACTTAGGTATCTACTTATACACAATTCACTGGTTTATATAGAATCAACTAAGATTAAAATAATGTATTCATGCGATTAGATTATGATTTGTCTCATCTACGTCAGGTGGGTCAAGTCAGCGGCTCATTAACTTTATGTGGTAGTGTTCGTATTACGTTCTGACCCACACTTACCGACATGGAAAAATTAAGTTCACAATTGAATTTTGTATTTTATCGCTCAAATCATAGTTATCTTGAAGTAGGCAAGATGGTCATGAGTGGTTGGTAAGAGACTAGGTATCCTAGTATGTTATATCAAACTGATGGCGGTCGAATGGTATTTGACATATTAAAGTAGAGTTTATTAATATAGGGAGTTCAGTCGTCCGCTCGGTTTTCGATATAACATCAGAGTCAGTGTACGATCCTTTTCACACAAGTAATCTGGTTAAGAAAATATATTTAAATATTGTGGCTGAAATAATCCGGAAACGATATTTGGTCATATTCCCATAATACAGGCACTATTTAGCATTCAAATTGTGTTGGTGATTTACTGGAGGTTTCATGAATTGAGTTTACCACTTAAACAGGGAAACATTCCATGCCATTGCGTGGTCAAAACGCATGTTTGTGACAGTTAAAAATTCTTCCCTGACAAGTTTTGGGTAAGCAATGCCCAGGAGGAATCGGTACGTAAAATTACCTACAATGGAACAAGATAAAATAAGGAAAATTAACGGAAATTAAATTAAAAACTGTTTTATAAAAGTCAAATTTCAAAAGGCATTAATATAATTTATTTTGGGTTGTGTTGCATTATGCTTCAAATTTTAATTTCCACGAATTTCGAGCAAAACTACTACGCTTTGGTTAAGGGTAAAATTTAATCCTGTGCTACATTTCTCGATACTTCCCGGCAACTGTCATCATGATTAATAGGTATATCGCTTTTATCTCAATGAGTTAGAAATGGAGTAAGGAACATCTTCAGTTTTGCAAACAACACTAATAATATTCCGCGTTATTATATTTTTTTTTGTTTCAGATTTGATAATGGCAAATGCAAACGAACAGTTAACATCGCATTCGGAGCAAATTACTGAAATGACAGTAACGTTATGCAACGCCATTAAAATAACAGTAGATCAAATAAAAGAGTTTGCAGACCGTTATGAGGATTATGATCACATATGGAATATGGTACAATGTACTGACTATTATCAGTACACTAAAATATCAGATACCTTAGTACCTGATTTACTAGATCAAATTTCTAATAACGTTATTGGTTATTTTGATGGTGTTATAAGAAACGATGGAAGGAGTGTGGAAAATTTATTATTAAGTTATTTTGGCGAAAATAGGTACATCCATTTTTGTGCAACAACAATATCAATGGTCGTAAGATCACATTTATATAAACTTGACATTACAAGAGTACAAAGTGAATATTTACAGGCGGCCTTAATAGCAGGCCAATTGGAATATCCTAACATTGGAATTTTAATGATTCCAAAATTGCAAAACCCGTTTGTAATTCAAGCCCTTGATAATCGAATTAGAAATTCAAACAAATTACAAATTTTTGAGTTTGATTTTTCATGTAACGATAATATAATAAAGACAATAAGCGAGACTTGCCCTAATATCAAAGAAATAATAGTTGCGTTTTCAATGGGAGTATCAGATGCAAGTGTACCGTTTTTGATCAGACTATCTAATTTAAGACAACTTCGTGTTAATTCAACTTCAATGACAACAGCTGGTTATACGAAAATTCTTAACAGGTTACCAGAACTTAAATCTATATTTTGGACTTGGAGAGAAAAATATCCTCTGTCTAGAATTAAATTAGACTCTCTTCCGAAGGTAACTACGTTTGTTGGAAGTGTATGTTCTTCCAAAACTCTAGTCAACAAATGTCCTAATATTACTCATTTAGGACTGATGGACATTAAATCAGAATTATATCCGTTGTCAAAATTAAGATCACTTGTATATTTGCGACTTGCCAAATTAAATTCCGCGCAGTGCAAGCTTTTTACTATATTTCCACACGTTGGTGTGCACCTTGTTACCTTAGAGCTTGTGTCTATTCAACTATTGGACATGTTTTCATATAATATATTTTTTGTTGTACTCTCCAGTATTTACACATAATTGAATGTATATTTTTTTTTTTCACTTGGAATTGGATTTCGATACAGGGTTTACCGCACTTCATAAATTTACAATATTTAAGTCTGCATAGAAATGTGAATGACCAGTGGTATCGCAATTACACAAAATATTACCGCAATCTTAAAGAATTTTCATCGATTCTACGCTAAGATTTTAGTTAATGATTTTTATAAATCTATTTACTCATTAAATATTTGATTTCGCTTACTAATGAGACTCCCATTATTAAAGTTTTTCTTATTTTGAAATTTAGTAAATTAAATTGAATGTAGTGTCAAAGATGTTAAAGTTAAAATACAAATTTTTCGATTTTAAATAGGGATACATAGATTCTGTATTTAAATCGTAATCTTAGAAATGTATTTTACAACTCCTTGGAAAATTGTGCATTAACCTAAGTTAAAATAGAGGATATTTTGGAATTTAATGAAAGATGTTTACTAGGTTATTCAAGAGTTGCAGACAAGCAATGTTTATAGGGAAACATATACCTTAGAAAAAATTCTAATTTCCTTGCATTATATACTTACAATAAAGCAATATAAGTATAGGCGTGTAAATGTATGAGATGACAATCTACGTACTTGTGGGATTGAAGGAAGGACGATTATTAATAATTAATAAACTATATTTTTAACATTTAGCTTCTTTTATATCTGTAACGCAGCAATCAATTTTGCCACAGCTGAGTTTTCAAAATACGATTGATTATTTTTTTGTAATTGACTCTTCCATTCCTGATCATAATTATAAATCATACCATTAAATACTCCTATTTAAATCCAATCCCGGTTTCAGTGTCAAATATAAAAAACAAACTCATTAATAAAAACATTTGTATAAGATTTTGGATACTTTGTCTAAATTTGCTTGTCCGCAACTCCTCTATGACCTCATACAATTCTTGGTATTATTTTTGACAAGTTCTATACCATTAAATTTATGTGACCTCAATAATGTTTAAATAAATGTAGCTCAAATGAAATGCTATTGAATTAGGCAGCCTGAGTTTTAAAGCAAATGTAATACATTCAAATGAAGGTAGTAATGCAATGTTCTAAGCTACAGAAACTAATAATTTGCTAATGGATCAAGACATACAAATATTTTTTTAACTAACATGAGTTAATTTTTCACAATCGTATGTCTGGAAATTGTCCAATTACAGATTTAAATTTTACGAGTAATTTCTAATGATAATATAAAGTAAACATGCAGTAAATAACTAATAACGTGCGATTTTAATTAGATTTTAATCTTTGAATTTATATTCTAATTGACTGTAGAATAATATGTCAAGTTCTGTATTATTTTGTATTGACCATGCTGTATTTTAAGAACAATTAAGGACATTAAAAATAATTGGAAATTTTATGTAAAAGTTCTGTTATTCTAAATATAGTACTTTGGACCATATGTGAATATACTGAAGTCATCTTTTTTTTGTTTTTTTTTAAATTTATATTAGAGGCTGTTCCTAACATTGGCCTCATCTGTGTGTGTATTTATATATATTAAAAATTATGTAATTCAGAACACAATATCATGGTCTGTATACTATTCCCCTACG
Organism: Diploptera punctata; assembly: GCA_030220185.1. Lineage (NCBI taxonomy): Eukaryota > Metazoa > Arthropoda > Insecta > Blattodea > Blaberidae > Diploptera > Diploptera punctata. Next base: position 32,365 of record JASPKZ010010579.1, read on the forward strand.
TGAAATAAATTAAGTTGAATGATTTTAAAAATGTAAGTTAAAATTCGTTCATGCCGCTAACTTTCCACCAATATTTTTAGCGAATCCAAAGTTCCAAAATATAAAATCTCGAATTTATGTTAATTTTAAATTGTGTGGAGAGCATGTTAATCCCCTGGTTACCCTGCTCATCTCGAGTTTCTATCTGAAAAGTTAAAAATTGTTATTAATTATGGTATCTGTTTATAGAATATGGTCTGTGACGTATTTATTCGACGGTATCAGGCAAAGAGCGAAGTAGAGAGTTTGAAGCTAATTTCTTTTGAAGTGATAAACATTTCGGTTGGTATAATACCAAGGTATAATTGTCAGGAACACATAAAGTAGTCAATATTTTTCTCTGGTATGGAATATAAAGCCATTACAGAAAAATATTTCAATAAAGCTATGTATTGAAAAAGAAAGTAATATCACTGCATACTTTAATGGGCCCTTCGAGTAGTATATTAATCTCCCAACTTCTAGACAATCGGCACTAGATGTCAGCCGGGATGACATTCCTGTGTGACTGGCGCCTCTACCTCCAGAACAAATGACAGGACTCAATTCCGTTAGATCGAGAACGACCTCAGGATTATTAATATGTTTCTTTAAAATAGATTGGGAATTTATTGCAAATATCTGTCATACAAATTTCACAGCGATGTGCTGCGGAATACCGACAGTTGTATTACCTTTAGTTCGGCTTCATCAGCGATAACCCACTTATTAGGTATGTAGCATGCAGCTATAACCTATGAGGCAAAGATAATGATTGATATGTTGTTCGAATGTTGGTTATCTCTGATTTCAGTAGCGCGGCTCGATGAACTGTATTGTGCAGTATTGTTCAGTAGGACTTGGAATATATGTTGGGTAAGGTAAAGTACTGTTCCTCCAATAAAATAGATGAAATCGCAGAAAATGGTGGAAATGTTGATTTATTATGGAAAACACTGGTGCATAAAATTGAGAATAAGATAACTGAAATAACAGATACATTATCTTCTAGGATAGATACAATTTTTCATGAATTATAAGTAGTTTGGAAATACAGTAAAACTTGATGAATCCGGAACGAGAATAATGAGGAAATCTGTGCAATGTAAACAAATGTATTGCTCCCGGCAAAATAATAGTAATTTCGCGTATATTTATTTTGCATAAAACGGAATCTGTCCAACGCAGCAATGAAAGAATATTTCTACACAATTGAAAAAAAATCTATAACGCGGAAATGTATATACATTTATTAACCATCAGCAGTTTTTTTATACCGAAGGCAGGTACCAAGACGGCTTTATAAATAGTGATTAAAACCAAATTTGTCAAATATCAAAACAAAACAAACCTAATTGTCACTGACCCTAAAGTTCATAGTTAAAAGCAGTTGTCATATTTCACATGCCGATATGTACTTTGATAAATGCCTCCATCGCCAAGATTGGTATACTATTGTTTCAACTTGTTCGTTGCAATAATTTTGAATGATTAACACGTGTCTCCTATGATTTGATCCCAGTTTATAATGTCGAGTAAAAGGAAAGAAAAATAATTAATATCGAAGAGAAAAAAATTAGTGTTGCCGCTTAAAGTAAAAATAAAAATATTTGATCGTTTATACGCGTTTGCGAGTCGTTTGCGTCTATATCACGCTGTTTAAATGTTAATGAATCAAGAAATCCGAGGACGAAATAATGAATTCACAGCTGAATATCATTCTTAATTGAGAGACCGTTGAAAGGTGGCAAAACAGAGAAAAATTACTAAGGCCTTGTCTAAACAGGACAGTAATTATTGATAGAAATTGATCAAAGCTCTCATTAATGTATTTTATTTTGATAATTTATATTTTATTCTGTAACCTTGGAACGTATCTCCTATATACCCATACAAACTACCATTCCATATTCGCGGTTTCTATAATCGGAACACCCCTCGCGATTAGAGCGTTACTGTATATTCTACCTGAATAGATTCGGCCACATTGCACGCCCGTTATGCGAAACACAGATCCTGTCTTGCAAATAACAATTGCGCTGTAACATCTCAATAGGTTAAGTTCTCAGACCAATCTTTCAGAGGTAGCGTTCTGAATTTACGGAATAAAGATGGCGAAACGTATTATCATTCTCATTACGAAAAAAAGTAAATTATTGAAGATAAATCTTCAAACATTTCCGGACCGATGCTCCAAGTCAACCTCTTGCTCTATTAAATCCCTAAGGGAATAACGATTTCAAGGAATCTTCATGTTGGCTGGACAGTTTTAAAAGACACCACAATGTAGTGTGGAATGAAATTTGAGGGGAATCAAAGAATGTGGACAAAAGTGTAGTAAGTGAGCGAAAACCGAAACTGCATACTTGAATTTTAGGATACACTCCTAAGAAACATTTTTAACGCTGACGAAATTGGACTGCCTTTTTGGCGCGTTGCCGTCGAAGTCGCACATACATTCTATAATTCACTTTTAAACGGCAGCGAAACTACAATTAATCGATGGTACATAAACATACTCACACGGTACTCTATAATCTAAGATTATTAATAAGTTTTAGTTTTTTATAATCCGGAATTTTTTCAATGTGGATAAAATTGTCCCATGCGAGCCCTTTGGCAAGTGTTCCTGTATATAACTTCTCCCTCTTAACTGAATCGACTGCCTTGTGAATTTTATATGTAGTTAATGTACAGGGGTCCATTTATCCTTTATTTTAAAAACTGTCTTATGCTAAAAATCTGTGAGTGTTTTAGACCTGTTCCGCTAAATCCACTTGATGTTCGCCTAATGGTATCAAATAGGGAGGAGCTGCTTACTAAATATTGGATGATTTTGACGAGTTGAAGTAATGAGAATCCACTGTAGTTGTTTCAATCTGTTTTTAACTCTTTCTTATAGGTGGTACGATAATAGATTCCTTCCACTCATTGGAAGAGCTCTTTTTTCCTAATCTACAAGAACCCCCGACCGTTTCTTTTCCACCAATTTTGTCTACCCGTGATCTTAGTTTTTTCTGCTGAGATCTCATCAGAACCTCATGCGCTATACATCTTCAATTTTTCTATAGCAATTTTCAACTTTTATCACTACGTTTTGTGACGAGCATCTTCTGTCGCCTGGAAATGGTCCTCTTTTGATATCGTGTCTTACATACATTTAATGGTTCATTAAAATAACTCCTTTCTTTATGTAATATAAGCCTGGAATCTACGTCATATCGCCATTTATACCTATTTAGGTTTGTTCAGAATGAACCCCTTTTCTTCTCTTTCCTATCCCTAGTATTA
>JASPKZ010010580.1:0-81962 GCA_030220185.1 Diploptera punctata
AGTAGAAACTCAGATAATACTTGGATGCAGGAAGGTCAGTTTACATTTTTCGCAGAAGCCTCTTTTTTTTATTTTGAGGTTATTTTACGGGACAAACTTTTTCTCAAGTGGAATGCCCCTTCCGGAGGTCTTGTTTCTTGGATGTTCCATCCTAATAGTTACCCCGATTGATTTGATTTCAACATAGGACCCTCGGGACTAGCGGCAAGGAACATAGTCACCAGACCACTGGTATCGACAATTTTATGACTTTACAAAATATAAATGTAAAACTTTATACATGTTAAAGTAGACGTATTGTCCAACAGATTATGTGCGAAAATTTCGAAGAAAGTAATTGCGATATTTACAAGTTTTTTTTTAACTTTTCGCTTGGTTTCAGAATGGAACTGTCAACATTTGCATGCTGAAACTTATCATGGAATTTCTCCCAGAGAAACGTTGTGATATACCAAGGCCGTGTCAAAAATCTGTCGTTTTTAACTGCAAAGTACAGAAATCAAAACCAGAAACCAACAATGGCAACCTGATATTTGTAGCAGATGGAATCTCAGCTTGACTTTGCTCGGAGTGGAGTGAGGCGGGTGCAGCGCTGAAGGCAGTTTCATTGAGTGACGAGTTCCACTATTTCTTTGTGGTTTGAAAGAGAGATTTGACACTGGACTTTAATGTCTTGCAGTCAAGAACGGCGGCTAAATTTTTTGAACACGGTCTTAGTACATCACAACACTTCTCTGGGAGAAATTTCCAGGTAGTTTACGGCATGCACTGGGTGATAGTTCTCTTGTCAGTACAATTTAGAGAACTTGTATAAGTATTATGCGTAACGTCAAACTGCCGCTTTAAACGTATATTATCTTACTTTCAGCTTTCCTTACCGGATATCTACAGTTCCCGTTCTACGATCTAGGCCATGAGTACGTATTATTGTTTACAATATTGTCTAGTTACTTAATGGTAATAATTCACTGTGTTAATGTTATCACTTTATTCTCTTTTAGTGCATTGAATTACGGAAGTACAGCCTTTTCAGTAGGTCATGAATTACACCATGCATTCGATACACAAGGTAAGCTTTTTCTATGTTTACTAATAATTATACATATATATATATATATATATATATATATATATACAGTATATCCAGGCTTCAGAAGGGTTGTAACGTTCCAAGTTACAATACAATATCTTATTCCGTTTGACATGCCATGGCCTGTGTCCAACAACCGTCCTGCTTTCATTCATAGATATTTCTGAGCTATTATTTATTTTACGATGCCAGGAAGCTGACCTTACGCTCAATCCCCAATACGTTGGAAGACCTCGGGTTTCTGTCAGGGTTTGATCCCTCAGTTAGTGAGTCTCGATTACAGCGTCGAGAACTCGCTTTCTACCCTCCCATGCTTACTCAGGAGCCACAACGAGGGTGTGCATGGACAGGATTTGGCTGGAATTATGAGCTTTTCTCAGGTTTTTCCTGATACAGACTCACTAACAGAATATGCATCCCTGAAACAGCATCTGTCCCTTTGATCCCCATTTTATTAAGAAAAGTTATTTCCTCTTTAATTATGGAGGTCCTAAAATTAGAACAGGCTAGGAAGGTACTAGTTTTCTCATTAAACAAACAATTTAAGATGAAAGATAACGTTATAAATTATATAAAAATGATGAAGGTAAAAAATTGGAACAGATGTGTACAGAATAAAAAAGTGTAGAAAGAACTCGTTGAGAAGACCAAAGCATTCTCCAATTGAATCTTAGCGTTTTATTAAGAAGAAGATTTTTTTTTTCATATTTTGTTTCATTTTTGCACTCTATATATATAAAGATTTATTAAACACACTGTATACATTATAATACAATTACTGGAAAATTATTATCGTCTGCATAGAGTTTTAGAGACTTTCTTCTTTCTGTACAGTCAATAAGGTGGTATTGTTGATGTTTTTAGTCACATAGCTTACAGAGGCACTTGTTCGATGCGAGGTGGAAACCTTTTTTGGTACATACTCTGTAGTTGAATCCATGTGTGGCGGTCCTCGTGAACACGTGTCTTAAGGAGAAGTTCGGTTCCTTCTATTCTACGGTGTTCATGGCTGGGGTCAGGAAGAATCCGCGGTCTATATCCTCTGCTTTTCTTCTCTCTCTCTCTCTCTCTCTCTCTCTCTCTCTCTCTCTTATGTGTGCTTCGTAGGCCGGGGTGTGTGGCAGGTTATATTTTAAGGCTATTTCTCTGACGAAGAAGTCAGTCTTCGTTAGATGGTATATGAGTCGGTAGCTCGTTGACCTTGAAACCCTAAGTACTCTCCGGAGGTAGGCAATTTCGACCATTTCCAGTCTTTTCAGATTTGCTATGGTTAACCGAGTCCAGAATGTGGTGATTGCATAGCACGCTATTGGTGATATTTTTAAGTGAAATAGTCTTATAGCTGTATCCATTGACAGCTTTTCGACATTTCGAATGTCAAACGTGGCCTTTATTGCAGAGTGCATCTTTCTGGATGTGCTTGGTGAATGATTTTCCTGTGACTTGAACGTTAGACCGAGATACCTGTAGAATTGGCTAATTATAGTTGGGCATTTCCATACTTGAATTTGCCATCCATGTTTACGTTTCCTCCTCGTCTAAATTTCATAAACTTAGTTTTGTTTGTGTTAACTTGTAGTTCATTCCTGTGCGCCCAGTCGTGTAGTTTATCCCGACCAGTCTGAAGAGCTACTTTATTTCTGGATAGGATGACTATATAATCTGCATAGAGGAGGACCGTGGCTTCCGGTGATGCTACTTCTTGGACTACGTCGTGGGTTATCAAGTTGAAGACGAATGGCCTAAGAGGATCCCCTTGAAGCACACTGTTTGTTTGTATTATGTGGTCACATTGGCTAACTTTTTGTTTATGGTTAGTAGGTTGAAAGCCAGTATAATTTCAATTAGTTTCAAGAATGGGTTCTGTTTTCCCAGTATTCTGGAGATTTTGGCCTGTAATGTGTTTCTATTTACGCTGTTGAACGCCTTGGAGAAGTATATGAAAGCCGCGTATACGTGCTACCTGCGGTGCTTATTGCTTCCCAGATGATGGATAACACTCTCTCGATGTCTTGTATCGTGGATTTTCCGTCGCAAATCCGTATTGTTCCTCAGGAAAGAATGTGCTGTAGTATAATCTTCGTCAGAATTTTAAAAGGCGCACATTCCAGTGCAATTCCGCGGTAAGCGTCGGCAGAGTCTTTTGGCCCTTTCCCTTTATACAGCATTAGAAGTTCGGACTCTCTCCAGCTCCCTGGAATGATGCTTAGGTCAATGCATTTGTTGATCATCTCCGTCCAGGTTTCGAGAGTTACTGGTACAGAGTCCATTAGGACTTCGTTTGTTAGGTTGTCGGGTCATGCAGCTTTTCTTCGTTTGCATCCTTGGAAGGCGTGCCAGAATTCCTCCGTTGATATTGGTGTCCATGCTTTTGCGCTGTTTCAGTTATTCGTTCTTCGGATATTTGGGTCTTTCGTAATATATTGGAAAAGAGTTCTTTCCATGTTTTCATTGGAATTTGCGAGTGTGACTTGCATCTTCATGGTTCTAGGATTTTATGTGGGGACAACTCCGCTTCTGTTGTGGTTTCGAGTTCCTTCTTTTTCTCAAATTGTAACCTCTTTTCTCTTATTAGGTTTCTGTATCTTTTCCTCTCTTGTGTGTATTCTTTTAGTCTATCCTCTGTGTTAAGCTATCTCCATGAGTGTAGTTTCGTCAGTGCGGCTTTCCTTTGTTTGAAGCATTCTGTATCGAACCAGGTTTGCTTTTCCTTCTCTAAAGTCTTTCTGTGGACGATAAAAGAGCAGTTTTGATGAGATCTAGCGCTTCGTCAATGCGTTGTTCCTCGATTAGTTTTTAGGCGTCCTCTTTTTATAATTTTCTCTGAAGAAGTTTTGTATTATTCGGCGCACCGTCCACGCCTTTCCGGGGTTTCCGCTTTTTGCTTATATGTTGCAATAGTTGTCTTTACTTGGACGTGTTTCCGAAGAGGTGTCCATATGTGTTCCACCTGTTTTATTGTCATCTCTTGCCCTCTTTAGAAGTTGAGGTCCATCATGCGGGATCCGTTGTATAAGATATATGTTGGTATTATGTCGTTATTGGCTAGATAGAAGCCTTCTTCCTCAAGTGTCTCGAATACTGCTGTGGCTTTGCTGTATCGCTTGTCTCTTCGGCAGTTGAAGTCGCCAGCAAGTATTATTGGGGAGTCAGGTTTCGCGCGATGTAGTGCCTGGAGGATAGTGTCTATTACAGCTTCTGCAGATGTGGAGGGTCTGATGTACATTCCGATAACTTGAAATTCTGGAACTCGGCGATCACTGTGTTTTCATCCGTAATTATGGATCACTTCCCCTAAGGTTGGTCTGTAGAAACATGACACTCCACCTGAGGGTCAGCCGTTCTGTCCGGGTTGTGCTAATGCGTGGATTGCGTAGTAGTCCTCTAGTTGAACAGGCTCTAGGAGGAAGGTTTTTGTAAGTACCAGTAGATCTTGATCCAGTAGGAACAATTCTGGGTTTTTCATTATAGAGCGCAGACCTTCAACGTTCCAGAGGATACAGTTCAGGTCGTTATAATCGGATCCGAAAGTAGCGAAAAGTGACGCCTACTGGCCAGAAGTCTATTGAATATCTTGTCTTGATAATTGAAGGGAACTCCCACTTTAAACGCTCTATTGTTTCCTCTTGTGTTAAACATCACACAATCGGTTACTTTATCGATGCCTTTTTCTTTGATGTAATTGGTTATGTCATCTCCTGAAGTTTCACTGCTGAGCCTGCCAATGTAAATCCATATATTTTCTCCGCTGCCTTTAATGTGCTAGCTAGCGCGGTGCCCTTCTGGATTACAGTTAGTCTTTTTGGATGGGCTTCGTTATTTTCATCCTTGCTACGATTACGTCTGACTACTTCTATCCAAGGTAGTTGGTTGCTTTTTCTCTTTCCTGCGTGGTCATTTCCTCTGATGCTGTATCAGCGTCGGGCTTAGAAATCGCCCGTAGTTCGGGTTCTACTGCCTGTGGGTTGATTGCCTGTTCTACCTGTTCTATGCTGCATAGTGGTGTGGTTTCTGGCTTTTCGGCTTTGGTTCCCTTTTTTATCATGTTTGTGATTTTAGTTGTGAATTCTTCCATCATGAGTTCTATTTGCAGGGATATTTTGTTCATTACCTTGACTTCTAACTCGCTATCCGAGAATAATTTATGCATTAGTTGATGGGTGTCGTTTGATAGTTATCGTTTGTACCTGCTGAGCTGTATTGATCTGCCGGTGAGTCGTCGGAGATGTCGGTAGAGGCTTCGAACCGCTAGCGCCGGTAGTTCACTGAATGTGATCGACAGATTTCGCTAGTTGTCTGTCGTTTCGCCTCTCCGCGATGGTTTGTGTCATTCTAACTTCGTTTTGAAGCTTTATATTTTCACTCGTGAGCTCTTCTATAATGGATTTCATTGTAGTATTCCTGCACTATACGATTTTATAAAAAGGTCAAAACATTGGAAAATTATAGTATAATATACTGTAATAGTTACAATACCGGGTTCAACTTTCGATAACTTACGATTACATAAATAAATAAAGCCTGATATGTCCCTTTAGGGCAAAGGCCTCCCTGTACAGGGGTTAAGCTCTATTTGAGAGTGTCACCCGGTGAGCTACTCCGTGGTGAGAAGTTGACTTGGATGTAGCACTTGGTTTGTATACACTGACTGTTCTGTGATTAGTTAATACACAGTTGGCTCTCCATCGTTCTCCAGCTTTCCTGCATCTGGCGACTCTGGACCATTGCGCCCCTGCTCGTTCTTTGAAGATGTCAGCCCATCGTCGTCTTGGTCTTCCGCTCTGTCTCTTGCCTGTGTACGGGTCCCACATGGTTGTTTTTATTGTCCACCTGTCGTCATGTATTCTTGCGACGTGGCCTCCCCACTTCCATTTTTTCCTGATGGCTTGTTGTGCGGGATCAGTTGTTGAGGATATCGCTTGAAGTGTTGTATTCGAGATTCTGTCCTTTAGAGTTATGCCTAAGATTTTCCTCTCCATTTTCCTTTGGCATACTTGGAGTGTGTACTTCAGTTTGGCAGTAAGATTCCAAGTTTTGGCAGCCATATAACAGTGTTGGAAGAACACAGGTTTGTAGTGTTTCCATTCTGAGTTTCCGGTTGAGTGACTTGTCCAGCAGTATAAATTTCAGTGACCAGAACGCCTTCCAGGCGAGAGCTATTCTTCTGCTTATTTCCTTCTCTACTTTCTGATGGAAGGAGAGTAGTTGTCCTAAGTATATGTACTCGCTTACATTTGAAGATCCATTCCATCGACTTTGATTGGGTTTTCCGGACCATTAGACATAATTTGTGTCTTGCTTTTGTTCATCGAAAGGCCTGCAATTTTGCTAGTTTCTGAGAGCTCTTGTAGCATTGATTGGAGTTGTTTAGGGGATCTGGCGAACAATACCACGTCGTCAGCGAATCTTAAGATGGATAACCTGCTCCCGTTTATATTTACTCCGTATTTCTTGCTCCAGTTTAGTTTTCGAAATATGTCTTCAAGCACGCATGTAAAAAGTTTAGGAGAAATTGGGTCGCCTTGTCGTACTCCTCTTTTGAGACTGAATGGTTGTCCCACAATTTCTGTCTTCACCTTGGCATAGCTTTGCCTGTAGATCTTATCCAGAACGCGGATGTACTTGTGTTCGATTCCTTGGGTGTGTAATGCCTGGAGGACACTAGAATGTTCTACTGAGTCGAATGCCTTGTTGTAGTCGACGAATGCTAGATATAATGTATGGTGGTATTCAACTGTCTTTTCTATTATTTGGTTAATTGCTTGGAGATGGTCTGTTGTACTAAAGCCTGAGCGGAATCCGGCTTGTTCTGTTGGCTGGTTTTCGTCCAGGACTTTTGTTAGTCTTCTTGTTAGCACTTTTGAAAATAGTTTGTATAGATTGGACATCAGGCTTATGGGTCGGTAATTATTCAGGTCATCTTTTGTGCCTTTCTTGTGGAGAAGAATGATTGTGTTTGATAACTTACGATTAAACCATGGCAAATTTATTAGTAATTTGCTATTGCCCGGCGTGCGCTGCTACGCCTAAATAAATTAAATATGCTTTTAAGTTTAGATGAGTAAGTTAAAAGAAAAATAATTATGAATGTATATAATAATAATTTTAAGATACCCCGTGTTGATTACTCTTATCTCGATCTTTTTGGCACGAATGAGCTGAAAGACAAATTTGCTTATTGTGAATTATCCGTAAAAGATACATCGCTGACTTTTTGTTCAGTGCTTTGAGATATTCAAATGTTTTGTCATGAATTTGGCGTTTTTTGTAAAGGAATAGGCAGCGTAAGCCATTTAAGCGTCCGAAAAGCTACTTTTCTTATTGCATGCACCGTTCGTTTTTTTTTTATCTCCGGCCTTGTAATAATTACGGTAATATGTTATACACTGTTAATTGTCATAAGTAATGCCACTCGTGATTTCCAAATTATCGATAAATTCACGACTCATGAAGTGAGGAGTGAAATTATCTAGAGAATTTGGAAATCAAGAGTGGCATTTGTTAGGACTATTTAAAGAATAAAATTAAGCTGTTTTACTCACAAATCATTGTTTAACTATAGTTATTTTTAAAATGTTTATATATTTATTGTAAACGGCGATGTTTGAAAAACAAATCAGAAATGTGAGGTTATGTTCATCCACTGTTGCTTGATCATATTATTTATTGCGAAATAAGATCGCAATATTGTAATAGTGCACCCAAGTGGAGAAATAATGAAACACATCAAACTATATATCATAATCAACATTACGGGTTAATGAATTATTTATTTGGTAAACAACTCAGTAAAATCAAGGAATCTTTACATTATTTGCTATATTCAATGTATTTGTTGGAGAAAAATAATGCTTTGACCTGTTTAGAACATTAAAAAGGAGGAGCTTTCTTTATCACAAAAGCAGGAGCTGATAAAGAGAAATCGATAAAGAGCGAGGTTATACTCGACTGTCGTTGGTTGTAAAACAAATTTCATTGAAACGTGCTTGGTCATTGACTAGCATTTGTGGCATGAGTTAAATAGTCATAAGTAATGTGCCACTCGTGATTTCGAATTTATCCAGAGAATTTGGAAATCTAGAGTTGCATTTGTTAGGACTATTTAAAGAATACATTTAAGCTGTTTACTCACAAATCGTTATTTCACTATAGTTATTTTAAAATATTTGTATATTATATGTAAACGGCGATGTTTGAAAACAAATGAGAAACGATTGGTACGCTTCATTTGCTTCTTTTGTTCATAACCAGATCATATTATTTATTGCCAAAGGAACGCAATATTGTAAGAATGCACTCTAGTGGAGGAAAAATGAAACGCATCCAACTGTATATTAATTCATTTCTGATGCCCTACGATGTAAGTATGACAATTATATTTATCTTGAATGTTATTACCTGGGAAGAAATATATTCAAGAAAGTGCAAACAGTGGTTTCTTTTTTTTTTTGGTGGTATAATCAATTGCTACAAATGTTTTTATATTAACTCCCGCATGCGCTGTGTGTTGACATTCATGCACCATATATACAATCTGGTAGCCGTATTTCTTAGAGAGTCAGTCACTACAAAATAATGCTATGACAATTCAGAATGTTAAAAAGGAGGTGCCTTCATTATTACTATAAACTTTAGTTGGTAAATTATAGGCGAAACACGACTGTGATTGGTTGTAAATAAAAAATGATTAAAATGTGATTGGTCATTGGTTCCCATTTGGGGCATGCGTTTAAATAGTCCCAGAAACATTCTCTATGTGATGATGAATATTCCATTCAAATCGGTCAAGTAGTTTTTCAGTCCATAAAGGACACACAGACTCACACTCATATAGGCCTAAAGATTTCACAAATAAAGCACAAGCAAAATTTGACCAATAGAAATTATATTGACATAAATAATAAATCTATACCATTATTATTTATTTTCTTATAAGGCGAAGTGAAAATAAATTATTTCACTTAGGCCTAAATAGTGCAATTTTTTTGTAGTGACACAATTTACACACAACTGATAGAAACTACTTTCGTCTGATACATTATTACGAGTGTAAGAAATAATATAAATGGCTGCATTACTCGTTGATAACAGTTATTTAATGGTATTATTAATTTGTTGGCTTTAATTTGAACATATTACTTTTCTTCATGCTGACCAAGTCTCGCCCTTATAATGGCTGTCCACAACTGTGTTTAACACATGTGGATGTGAGGCCAGTAGTTCAATGTTAAGATGAGACACAACTAGGCCCTTCGCATCATGGACTATTTCTTTCACTTTTATTCCAACTTTATCATGAAATAGTTTCAATAATCCCAACATTCAGTATGAGTAGTTTTCATTCACATAGTCAGGAGTGTCGTTCTGTTGGATACGTTATGTGCAATACATGTTATTATGTGTAGATAATTTACTTTGAAATTATATGAAATAAAATTATATAAATTGCAAGGATTAGAAGTTTTTTATGCATTTGTTACTACACCTCTTCCGAGGTAAGTTCCAGTTGTAATGCAAACAAACGAGATGTATAGACTGCATTTTCATTGATCGAAATTTGTGTTTCCTTTAAGTGTGTAAGGAAATGTAGTTCGCCCTCTAACACTCGAAATAAAGGAATTGGAAATAATTAAAATGCGGTATTATATAGTACATCTCCATGTACGTTATATGACAGGATCTTAAAAATTAAAATTGCAATTATATTAATAGATTAAATAAATAAGCATTGTTATGTATATACTTAGGCTTTCATGGCCGGAATTATTATGATAATCTTGAATAAGAGTTCCGGCCGTGGTCTTGAGGCTTAAAGTTCCCTGACAACCTCAAGACAACCCTTGAGGATGCGACGCCGTCTCTGGCGAAACGTCGGGGAACTTGAAGCCTCAAGACTACGGCCAACAGCCCGGAAATCTTATTCTTATGCTTGTGTAATTCTAAACACTTTGGTATTTCTATTGTTCTATAATGGTCGCTATCTGTAGAATTTCTTAAAAAGACTGGAAATAAATTATTTGAAAACTGGGGAGGAACAAATTCTTTCGAATGTTTTCAAACAGTTTAGTGAAATATATCCCGCATTAATCATTAAGGATGTGGTGGAAATAACAGAACAATTTGCAGGTGAATCAGAATGGAGCATAAATTCTGCTGGAAATGAAATTGCAAATGAAATATATATATATATATATATATATATATATATATATGTATATACATTGACATTACGAAAAATGTTAACGTCGTATTAAGTAGGTTGATAACCTATATATTTTGTCATAAATAAATTAATATGATATGGAAGTTACTAATCACTTGTACCATTTTACCCTGTATTCATTTTTATTTCCCGTTAAATTCGATATAGCCTAAAAAAATATTTTAATAGATGGCAGTTACGTACACAATTCAGTCATATGATGTGTAAAGGTAGCACCAGGAGTTTCCCCAATAGACGAGTCGGCGGAGTAATATCTTATGCAAGTTTGTTTACAATACAACTGGATAAATTATACATTTGGGAACTCATCCGTCAAACTTCATATTTAATCCTTGTACCGTAAACAACAATTGAATAAGATGATGTGTGTTTACAGGGTTGATGATTAAAGATGGAAAAGAGGGTGATTGGTGGAACATAACATTCCAGCAACAGTTTGATAATAGAAAGAAGTGTTTCACGAACAAATACAGTCAGTACGGCTGGGGAAACATTAAGGTAAGCAATTAACCTAACTAACTCACTGGCACTATCGAACCCGTAAGTTTACGGCCGCGCGGACATAAACATATATCCCTATTTGAGCTAATGTGTTTTCAATCCCTGTATAATCTACTTCCCTCAAATTATAGCTAATGTTATTCTCCCACCTCATTATTGATCTACAAACTGGGCGTTTCCCTACAAAAAGCTAACTGGGCGTTTCCCTACAAAAAGCTTCCATGCACGTTTTTCATTCCCCATTCGTGCCACATATCCTGCCCATTGCAGTCTACGTGACATAACTGTTCTTATTATATCTGGCTTCCTATAAACACCATGTAATTCACTGTTATGTAGTCTTCTTCATTCACCCGTCTGTTCATCTCTCTTTGGTCCAAAAATATTCTTAAGGACTTTATTCTCAAATACTCTTATCTCCTTTCCTCCCTTAAATAAGTGTCCATGTTTCTCATCCATATAATATAGCTGGTAGAATAATAGTTTTATATATTTTCAGTTTAACGTTTTTTGAAAGGAGTTGGAACTTCAAGAATCTCTGTAATGCACGCATTTCCATAATTAAACTTATGTTTAATTTCTTTATGCATCTCATCCCTATTTGTGATTATTGTTCCTAGGTAATAGAATTTGGCAACTTGCTCAAAATTTCTCTCATTTGTCATTAGATGTCCATATCCATTATATGCTGTATTTCTATGTGTAGCCAATATATTTTATTTTATTCATGTTTACTTCCAGTTCCAATTTCTTAGTGTTTCTCAATAGTGTGTGAATGTTGGTCTTTGGTATCTCCTCGCTATCGCCCAATAGTACTACATCATCAGCATAAACTAACAACTTATTAATACTATTGGGTTGTAGGCTTTCTTCATCCTCTAAAGATTTGATGGCATGCTGCAGTTAAAAATTAAATAGTAGGGGAGGTTGTGCATCTCCATGCTTCAACCCATTGTGGATTTCAAATGTATCCGAAAACTGGTTGCCTACATGCACCCTGCTCTTTGTGCCATTTAGACACATTCGTATAAGCCTAACTAACTTTTTAAGAATTCCGAACTCCAGCTGTATAACTTCTCCCTCATAATTGAATCGTATACTTTTTTAAGTCTACATGTAGTTGATGTACAGTACAATTATTATTATTATATTCCCATTTCTTTTCTGAAATCTGTCTTAAACTGAAAATCTGATCTGCTGTGGACCTGTTTCTTCTAAATACACATTGATAATCTTCTAGAATGTCAACAATATAAGGAGTAAGTCTGATAACTAATATTTTTGTTAGAAGTTTGTACGAAGTTGAAAGTAATGAGATGCCCCTATAGTTGTTGCAATCAGTTTTATCTCCTTTCTTATAAATTGGTACGATAACCAATTATTTCCATTCATCTGAAGAGCTTCTTTATCCCTAATCATATTAACCAACTGGTGTATCTTGTCCAACAGTTTTCCTCCACCTGATTTTATCAGTTCTGCTGGGATCTCATCTGAACCTGAAGCTTTATACAACTTGAATTTTTCTACCGCCATCTCTAATGCACTTGGTTCTGCGATTAGCATTTCAGCTGTCTGTAAATTATTCCCTCCAATATCCTGTTCTGTATGTGCACCCTTAGACAAAAAAATGAGTCATCTCTTGATTCAATCAACCGATCGGGGAACTTCGTGAGCACTCGCAGAAGTCTTATTCACATTAACACGTTTTCAGTAATTGCACAGTGTTGTTTGCTAGTTAACGCAGTGCACACTCAAGTAACATAAAAGAGAGAGTTTGCCTTTGTGTGTTTCCGTGGTCGAGAGGTTTAACACACAACATCTGCGTTCGTAACCTCAAGGGTTCGATTCCCGTTCTACTTTTTTTTTAACTGAATGTTAGGATAGCATTTCGCCTGTAATACAGTTTCATATTTAATTGTATATTTGAGTTTTATGGCTTTAATGCGCACACAAAAACACATAAATGAAAACCTTCTAATAATTAAATGAAGAAAGAAAATAATATCTTCTAAAATGAAAACTTTAACAAAATTAATATCGGGTGTATGAACCCTCAGCCTATATTACCGCCCTCAATCTGCGGGGCATTGATGCAATCAAATTTCTACAGTCACGTGGACTTTCGGCTAGAGCATCCCAGACGTCCTGAATTTGTGCCCATAAGCCATCTTTCGTCTTTCGTGCATCTGCAGGACAATTAGAGTTCATTATAAACAAATGTGTTAGAAGCTGTTGCTTTTGCGCAGAATGTGTGCGCATCAGTCTATTAAAATCAATACATTGACATCACCTAGAACAAACACTGAATGTGGTAAAATAATTGTTACAATAACGACATTAACATTGATTTAGTTCAATTGTCGAAATAAAATGTATTTAATTCATGAAACATTTTAATACAAATATCAAGAAAAAAAACTACATAATTGAGGACGCGAACCTGCGACATTCATTAACAGAAACAGTTACTGCATGCTTTACCGCTGACTTAACAGGGCACGTAGGAGTATCTTGACTCAGTTCATGCCACATAAGGCAGTAGATTAGGGCCTGAAAAATTATGACTAATTTACTAGCGTGAACCCAGCGCTGTGTCGAGTAGGACTTACAAGAATTATGCGTTCAAGAGATGACACACGTTTCTGCTAAGGGTGTATATTTAATAGTTGATAAAAGGAACTTTTGAATGTATTTAATATACTCCTGAAATCGGCAATCATGTCCCCATTTTCATTCCCAATTATGTTTGTCCTAGCCCGAAAACCTTTCTTCTCTATTCTAATTCCCTGATATAATTTTCTAATGTTCCTATTTTTGGCATTCAATTCGAGATCATTAATCTTCTCTCTCAACTATTCCCTCTTTTTACTCTGTAGGAACCTCGTAGTTTCTCGTCTAATACTATCAAATTGCTCCAAATTTACCTAATTCCCACTTCTCATATGTTACAGATTACGACGTAAAGAAAGCCACCATGCGAATAAAATCCAAAGCAGAAGGAACTGACCGTATAAATATTACATTACTGAATAAAATAATCGACGCTATACTACCTACTATAACTCATTTTTTTAACTCCTCACTACATACTTCTACATATCCCTCATTGTGGAAACAAGCCCTCGTACGCTCACTCTGCCTAAAGTTAAAATGCCCTTAACTCCGAACGACTTTCGACCCATTAGCATTTTACCTACCCTTTCAAAAGCTCTGGAACGATTAGTCCATAAACAACTGTCTGACTACCTAAATGAACACAACCTTCTAGATCAATTTCAGTCAGGATTCAGGACAGGACACAATACAAATACTGCTCTACTAAATATTTGCGAAGGCATACGCGAAGCTGCTGATAATCGAAAACTTACCATTCTTACATTACTGGACTTTAGTAAAGCATTCGACACGGTAGACGTGGACTTATTGTTGCATAAACTTAAAAACCTCTTACTCTTTGATAGTGCCACGCAATGGTTCAATTCCTACCTTCATGAGCGCCAGCAATCTGTTGTAGGAAATCATGCATTATATTCTTCTTGGTCCTTCTGTAAAGCTGGGGTTCCACAGGGTTCGGTACTTGGACCTTTACTTCAATCTACATAAATGACATATCTAACTCCCTAAAGCATTGCAAACATAATTTATTTGCAGACGACATGCAAATCTACATCCACACAGACAAATATTCTCTAAATGACGCTGTTGTCAAAATTAACGAGGATCTTGACTCACTAATGACTTGGACAGTTAAATATGGACTGCAATTAAATCCTAGAGAGTCACAATCAATCATTATGGGTCACCAGAGACTATTATCTACAATTAACCTAAACACAGTCTCGCATGTGCCACTAAATGGAGTTCAAATCCCTTATAGTGAGACAGTAAAAATTCTAGGAGTATTTATTGACAACAACTTAAATTGGAATACACAAATAAACCATACATGCAAAACAGTCTTCTCTATAATACATTCATTAAATCGCGTAAGAAATTGTCTGTCATTAGCTCTAAGGAAAATGTTTGTAGAAACACTTGCAATGCCCCATTTTGATTATTGTGACACTGTTTTTACAGACTTAAATATTATTTACACTCAAAGACTTCAACGTGTTCATAATTCTTGCGCACGTTTTATTTGTGGTATTCGCAAATTTGACCATGTTACACCGTCCCTGGAACAATTATCGTGGCTTCGTCTAAGAGATCATAGAACTGTCCATTCGCTATCCCTGCTCTATAAAATCCTTCACACATCATCGCCAAATTATTTATCACGCCGCTTCATCAGACTATCCGACGCACATAAACTTGACACTGGATCCCATCGGCACATTGTCCTTTATATCCCTCCTCATCACACTGTATATTATTCATTACCTTTTACGGTCTAACTTACCAAAAAATGGAATTCCCTTCCGCCCTATGTCAGAGACTGTCAAACTATAACATCCTTCAAAAACAAATTAAAGAATTATTTAATAAGAAACTAACTTATATACCTCACTGATATTATTCTTTTAACAATTAATAAATTTAATTATCTATGAAAATAATATTAAGATTAACAAATATTTTCTTTTGTTTTGTTTTAAATATTGTACAAACGTAAAATTAGTTTTCTATATCTCATTTTTTGTTTGTTTTATATATACATTAGACAGGGACAATTTAATATGTCTTGATTGTATACATTTTATTATTAGTTTTAGTCGGATAAACGTTGGCACAGTAGCATCATTGATGTTAGATCAGTTAGAGGGACAGACTGCAATTCGGATCATCATCTGGTCAGACTGAAAATCAGACAACGGCTATCGCTTATGAGAGGAACAAACGCTACAGATGATTCTGTAAAATATGAATTAAAAAACTTGAAAAATGATTAAATGCGGCAAGAATACCAAATAAAAATTGCTAATAGATTTGAAGTACTGGAATCTTCAGATGACAATGTGGCAAACGAAGAAGAAACTGATATAAATAAAGAATGGGAGGCTATAAGAGATACTATTAAATTGTCAGCGTCAGAAAGCATTGGTTGTTTAAAAAAGAGGCAAAACAAGAAATGGTTTGATGAGGAATGTGGCCGACATTGTAAAGAAAAGAAAGCTAGCAAAAATGAAATGGTTACATGAGCCAATGAGGTAAATTTAGAGCAATTGGGTAGTGTTTAGACGGGAAACCACCAAGTTACTAAGAGTAAAAAGAGGGAATATTTGAGAGAGAAGATTAATGATCTTGAAATGAATGCAAAAAAATAGGAACATTAGAGAATTATATCAGGGAATTAGTATAGAGAAGAAAGGGTTTCAGGCTAGAACAAACATAATTCGGAATGAAAATGGGGATATGATTGCAGATTCTAAGAGTATATTAAATAGATGGAAAGGTTACTTTAATCAGCTATTAAATGTACATACAGAACAAGAAATTGAGGAGGATAAGTTACAGACCAGCAGAAATGCTAGTCGCAGAGCCAAGTGCATTAGAGGTTGAAATGGCAATTGAAAAATTGAAGATGTATAAAGGCATCAGGTTCAGATGAGATCCCAGCAGAACTGATAAAATCAGGGGGAGAAAAATTGATGGACAAGATACGTTGGTTGCTTAGTATGATTTGGGAAAAAGAACCTATTCCAGATGAATGGAAGGAATCAATTATTTTACCAATTTATAAGAAAGGAGATAAAACTGATTGCAACAACTACAGGGGCATCTCATTACTTTCAACTTCGTACAAAATTCTAACAAATATATTAGTAAGCAGACTTACTCCCCTATAATTGATGACATTCTAGGAGATCATCAATGTGCATTTCGAAGAAGCAGGTCTACAACAGATCAGATTTTTAGTATAAGACAGATTTTAGAAAGAAAATGGTAAATATATGGTACGGTAAACATCAACTAATATGTAGACTTCAAAAAAGCATATGATTCCATTAAGAGGGAGAAGTTTTATATAGTAATCCTGCTGGAGTTCGGAATTCCTAAAAAGTTAGTTATACTTATACGAATGTGTCTAAATGGCTTTCAAAGAGTAGGGTGCGTGTAGGCAAACATTTTTCAGACACTTTTGAAATCCAGAATGGGTTGAAGCAAGGAGATGCACTATCTCCTCTACTATTTAATTTTGTACTAGGACATGCCATTAAATCTTTAGAGAATGAGGAAGGCTTACAACTGAATGGTATTAATAAGCTGTTAGTTTATGCTGATGATGTAGTACTACTACTGGCCGATAGCGAGGAGATACTAAAGGACAACACGCACACACTATTGAGTAACACTAAGAAATTGGGACTGTAAGTAAATATCAATAAAACTAAATATATGGTCACACGTAGAAATTCAGTATATAATGGAAATGGACAGCTAAGGACAAATGAGGGAAATTTTGAGGAGTGGCTGAATTCAAATACCTAGAACAATAATCACAAATAGGAATGAGATGCACAAAGAAATAAACATAGGCTCAATTCTGGAAACGCGTGCTATTATGCATTATACAGAGACTTTTGATGTCCCAACTCCTTTCAAAAAACGTTAAGCTGAAAATATATAAAACTATTATTCTACCAGTTATATATATATGGGTGCGAAACATGGACTCCTACTTCAAGGGAGGAAAGGAGATTGCGAGTATGTGAGAATAAAGTTCTTAGGAAAATTTTTTGGGACCCAAGAGAGATGAACAGACAGGTGAATGGAGAAGACTACATAACAATGAACTACATGGTCTTTATAGGAAGCCAGATATAATAAGAACAGTTAAGTCTCGTAGACTGCGATGGGCAGGACATGTTGCGCGTATGGGGAATAAAAGACGTGCATGGAAACCTCTTGTAGGAAAGCCAGAGGGAGGACGCCCAGTTGGTAGACCAAGAATGAGGCGGGAGAAAAACATTAACTATGATTTGAGGGAAGTAGATTATACAGGGAATGATTGGAAAGCGTTGGCTCAGGATAGGGATGTATGGAGAGCTTATGTCCGCGCGGCCATGAACCTACGGGTTCGATAGTGCCAGTGAGTAAGTAAGTAAGTAAGTCTTAATCTTAATTTACATTAACTAGTTGCATTATAGATCGTAATATAATAGATATTATCTTTTTGAACAAATTTTTATTTAGTATTTAATATTAGAGTTCATTGTGATTGTTATATTCTGATGTAGGCCTAATATATGTTTGCCCTGATGAGTGGAAGAGAAGGCCACATGGCCTTAACTCCACCAGGCTAAATAAATAAATCTAATCTAATAAAAAAAAATAAATCTCATTTGGCTCGTGTACCATTTCATTTTTGCTAGCTTTTTTTGTTTACTATGTCGACACATTCCTCATCAAAGCATTTCTTGCTTTGCCTCTTTTTTTAAATAACCAATGAATGTTTTCTATCCAAGAAATAAACTCAATAGAAATTATTTTCACCAAATAGTAAGTTCAAGTAATTATTTTGAATAATTAAGGGCTAACTAAGAATAAATAATGCAAGTAACAACAATAATTTAGTTACCCTACAATTTCCACTTCCTTATATCAATTGGAAGAAATTATTTAATCTGTCTTAATTTATTATATTTAAAACTAGCTAATACACGATATGCGCTGCTACGCCTAAATAAATGGAATGTATAGTTATGTTTTAATTGGATAAGTAAACAGAAAAATAATTATAAATTTATTTCGTAAATATTTTTGTATGCCGGTGCTGATTACCTGGCCTTGCCCGGTATTCAACTTACCCCGATCTTCTTGGCATCAATGAGCTGAAAGAAGAAAATGTTTATTATGAGTTATACGTCAAAGATAGAAATATCTGTCTGTTAGTTTTTGTTTTATTATGTTTGCTTGTTTCGTTTATCGGGATATTAGTGTACAGGTTTTTTATTGTCGAATGATGTCATTTTAGTATTCCTATTGATTTCTAAATGCTGTAGTTTTGTCTGCTAGTTCAAATGAGTTCTTAATTGTGTACGATTTTCAAGTTTGACATCATTTTTCATTTTCTGTGCGACTAATTTGGAAATTTTATAGTTAGGAGCATTCATGCAATTAACAACTGGTCTTATGGGAATGTTGTCTTTATGGATTTTTGGAAGGGCTTTTCATTACTGGTGGTGAGGGAGTATTATTTATCCTTTGGCGTTTTTGTATTTATTATGTTCATTATTGGTTGTGTTGGTGATTAGAGGGCACGATTTTAGTGCTTCTTTTATTTGTCTGCTATACTTTCCTGTGGGATCTTTTTCAATTTTTTTGAAATTGTTTTCTTTTATAAATTGCTTGGTTTTCTTGATGTATTCTTCCTTTTCCATGATAACTATTGTGTTGCCCTTATCGGATTTTGTGTGTATTATATTATTGTTCCTGAATTTTCTTTTTATTTTAGAGATGTTCTTGTGAGTTTGTTTATCTTTGATGTTTATTGTTGGTGGAGTTTCTTTTATGACTTTAGCTGCTTCGTATCTAATATGATTTTTGTTATTAATGTTAAGTTTATTTATTGCAATTTCAGTTTCAGTAATTAAATTTTGTTGTGTTCTTTTTTGCGTTGTGTGTAGGGAAATTGAATTTGTATCCCTTTTCTAGCAAGTCTGTTTTCCTGTTTTGTTGAATTTTATTTTTGTAAGGTTTGTAATTCTTTTGTCTTCAAAAATGTGTGATTTGTTATGGTTTTAGATATGTGTTGTGTTGCATGGCCTTTAATTTAGTTAGCTTCCTGTTCATTGTTTCATATTTATTGCACATGTTGTTATAATGTTTTCGTGAAGTTGGTTTTTTCTATGATTGTCCAACATTTGCCGAATAGTAAAGCGGCTTCTTGTGTGTAGTAGTATAGCTGGTTGTTGATGTTTTGCTTCTTTATGTATAGGAATCTGATTTCGTTTTTTATCCATTAATTTCGGCCTGTTTTTGTACTTTTGTTGCTGTATTATTTCTGTTTTTTATTTTTATTTTAGCGTAGTTAGGTATTATATTGTGTTTTAAGCATTCTTTATTGAAGTGTATGTTTCGCGATCGTTTTGTGAAGTTGCGTTTTGAGGTTTGAATACTTGTGTTTAATTTTATGCCTGACTGGCTGCATAATCAACTTTTATAAGATTCATGATGTGTTCCGTTGAGTTTATTATCAAAATTAATATAAAATTATATAATATTCACCTGAAAGGGTCCGTCTCCTCAACTTAAATTATCATTTTAACTGTAGCGCTTTCGGGACTTGTCCCATCATCGGTAGGATTCAAAACTGGTGTTTCATACTGAAGATCTGGTAGATAGGGGGTTGCATGTATTGGGTTCGTTTTCGTTTATCAGGCTGTCGTTGTGAGCTGCTTTCATGATTTCCATCTATTCGAGTACGTTTATCTTCGCTGGATTATTTTCTCTGTGCATTACTGTTAGGGTGTTTTAAATGTTTAACATGCGATGCCCTTCATGGATAACGTGTTTTGCATAGCTTGATTTACCTTCTGCGTGAATGAAGTCTCGAAAATGTTCTTTTGAATCTGATGTTAAAAACTCCTGTTTGTCCTTCCTATATAAAATTTGTTGCAGTCCTTACATGTCAGTTTATAAACTCCTTTGCTGTTGAAAATGTTATTTTCTTCAATGTTATTGTTTATTATGTTGTTTAATTTGTTATTGGTTCTGTATGCTATTTTTACGTTTTTATCGGCTTTCTTTAGTGCATTGGCTAAATTTGTCGTTTCTTTTCCTGTGTATGTAAGTGTTATCCATGTTTTCTTGTTGTTTGTCAGATTCTTTTTCTAGTTTAGTTATGTTGGTTATGTTGTTCCTTCCTTGTTTTGTTTTTTACGAGCTTATCTATGAATTCTTCATTATAGCCATTAGTTTTTTGCCATATACTTAATGTAGTTGAGTTCTTGGATATAATTGTCTTTGCTTAATGGGAGTTTCAACATTCTACTGACTAAGCTATTAAATGTACTAATTTTCTGTTGAAAAGGGTGTGTAGAATTTTTGTTTATGGGCCAGAGCATTGTTTGTGGGTTTCCGGTAGATACCGATTTCTAGTTTATTGTTGTGTAGATTTTTGGTTATAGACAAATCTAAGTAGTTATTTTGAGTTATTAATTTTGAATAAACCTCAACGGAACACATCATGAATCTTATAAAAGTTGATCATTAGTTTCAGAAAACAGTTTTTCAGTGAAAAACGTACATACAAAATGTATTCACGTAGCCTTTCACGGCCGAGTTCCCTATGATGATCTTGAAAGAGATTTTCGGGCTGTAGCCGTGGTCATGAGGCTCGTAGTTCCCCCTACGTTTCGCCAAGACTGCGTCTGGCATCCCCTCAAAGGTTATCTTGAGACTGGCAATTCTGTCCGCTGGTCTGTCTTATTTATAACGTTCACCGCGATGTGGTCGTAAGTTTGTATCTGCCTTCTGGATTGGTCAGAGCGTTAGGGACTTCCATGCTCCAAGAGATTGCTGTTTCGGTTATATCTGTCTTCTGATTGGTCAGCGGTAGGGACATCCATTGTTCCACTGAGATTGCTGTTTGATAGTCTAGTCGATTGTGCTTGTAGAGGTTTTACATTTTGCGTTTTTTAGAAACCGGTATCCATACTTTGTTGACTTTTAATGATTCTTCTTTTCTGTTTGAAACTGTTATTATGTTTGAATATTCGATGGCTTCTCGTTGTAGACGGGTAAAATGTGTGTGGCAGTTAGATAATATGTCTGTATTCTGGTATTGCACCCTGTGGCCATCACGTAAAGAGTGTTCTGCTACTGCCCGACTTATCCATTTTTTAAGACGACTGTATCTTTCATGCTCCTTAAAGTCTGGTTGCGATGGTGCGTTTAGTGGTGCCCTATATACACTTTTCTACAACTGCATGGAATCCTGTATATGCCTGCTGTCTGATGAGGATGGAGTTGATCCTTATAGGTCTGAGAAGGTTCTTGATTTTCTTGGTAGGCCTGTATACTGTCTTTATGTCTTCTTTCTTAGTAGTTTTTCCAATGCGGTCCGTTACATTCTTGATGAACGGTAAAAATGCCCTGGTTGAAGTTCTTTCCTCTGATTCCTTGCTGCTGTTGCTGTTGTATCGTCTGGATGATTGGCTCGGTTGATTTCTTTCCTGGTGTATCCATTGGCTGTGAATACCGTCTGGAGGTGTTGAAGTTCCGTTTTTAATAAATCCGGATGACAAAGTTTTTTTGGCTCGATCTGTCAATGATTTGATGATTCCAAATTTTTGCTTAGGGTGATGATTCGAGGTTTTATGAAGATACCTGTCCGTGTGGGTAGGTTTTCTGTAGATAGTGTGGTAAATGTTGCTGTCTTCTTCCCTTTTTGATCAGGATGTCTAGGAATGCTATGTTGTTGTCTGTTTCTTTTTCTAGTCGGTTGGTTTTTTAAATAGGAGCGATATAGATTAATTCTCGATGAAATGTATAACTTTTCCTTTTTATGTGTTTAATATTGTTTTTACTGATATATTTTTATGTGTTTTTAAATATTTATTTCAGTGATTATATATGTCTACAGAATTTCTGGATAAATACCGTATAAATAATGATTATTTTCGTAAATCTGTTATCTCTATAAATTGGTCAATATTTATGGACCCATGAGTGCCCTAAATATGCAGGATTTACTGTAGCATATGTTTTTTGTCGGATTGATAATGTATCTGCAAAACGTTAACACCTGATAATTGGTACCAAACTACGTCATGACAGATGAACATTAATGTTAATTACCTGTGTCCCTTAGTTGATACGTCTCATGTTGATGCTTGCAAACGTCCGTTCAAATATATTCTGCCCCTTACTGTTATCAGTGTGATTTCCAAATTATCTAGAAAATTTGGAAATCAAGAGTGGCATTTGTTAGGACTATTTAACGAATACAATTAAGCTGTTACTCCCAAATCATAATTTAAATATTTAATTTAAAATATTTATATATTAATTTAAACGGCGATGTATGAAAACAAATGAGAAACGTTTGTTATGTTTCATTTGATCATCACTCCAACCAGATCATATCATTTATTACCAAATAGGTTGGCAATTTTTAAGAATGCACCCTAGTAGTGGAAAAAAATTAAACACATCTAACTGTTTGTAACCAACATTATAGGATATTAATTAATTTCGGTTGTCCAATGATTGTAAATATGTCAGTTATATTTTTCTGGAACCTAGAGACCTGGAAATAATACGTTAAGAAAATGCAAACAGTGGTTTGTTTTTATTGTGGTATAATCAATTGCTACATTTTTTGTATTATATTTCGCAGGCTGTATCTTGTTTCGTTCGTGCACTATATATATAATCTGGCAGCCAACGTGCATTCTACGATTCTTACACGTTAATATATAAATTGCTACATTCAACGTATTTCTTAGAGAGTCAGTCACTGCAAAATAATGCTATGACCTGTTCAGAATATTAAAAAGGAACAGCTTTCTTCAATATGATAACTTAAATGATAAATACCGGGGTTTAAACACTAGTGTGATTGGATGTAAAACAAAATTCATCGAAACCTGATTGGTCATTGACTCCCATTTGGGGTATGGGTTAAATAGTCTCAGAAAACTATATGAACATGTTATATAGGCATTCAAATAAAGAAACCTTATACGATAAATGTTATTAAATTGACTCTTATAAGCTACAAGTGGCTATATCCAATTGACATTGCGTTTTAATACATATCGCATAGATTACTAATATTAATTTTGAAATAAAAATTGATATCGCTTTCTAATAAGAAATCATTTAGAAAGCATAAAGGTATGTCAATTACTTCATTTTCGTAATTTTTAACCACTGATTTATTGTGACAAAACCTAAAATATTATTTTATGTCATTGTACTAACTAATAAATTGTCTATATTCGATGTTTTAAAATGCAATTCAAAATTTGACATATGTCGTAGATTTATTCCCCTTTCCAGATTATGTATTTTCTTAATTTACGTCAATTACCAAAATAACACTTAATTTTATATACTGTACTAAGCGTATAAAGCTGCATATTTCTTAACCCTTAAATTGGCAAAACAGTAATTTCTCGTAATAGTTACTTTAATGTGGCGGACCACACTGAAAACGAAATCGTGCTTAACTGTTATTGTTATGTATACTCTGTAATCCCGCATACATTTCACTTATTTATTATCGTTAGCATTCTTATGTTTCATTAAAACTATTAAATAAATTAAAACAATTGATGTATCCAGAATATATTGCGAATTTAAGGGTTAAACATAACAGATTATACCATCTGTAGGTGCTTTTGTGAAATACAATATCTAATCCTTTTAATAGTTAAAATATTAATATTGGTATTAACTTTGTTAAAAACATTACATAAGTTATCATAGAATTCACATAGGGTACCTTTGAATAATCAAAAGACACATTTCTTTATTAAAGTAAAGAAATCCGGCCTAACATGAAAAGAGATAAACGTAGCAGTAATTATGTTTTACGACTATTTTTGAAATTCATTGAACATCTAAATTCATTCAACTCTCACTCTCAAACTAGTTATTTAAAACTGAATAAATCTTATGAGTTGGTTATTAATTTGATTTTAAATACATGCTTTTAATTATCACCTTGATATTAATTACTTTGTTCATGCAGGTGAATGGAAACAGGACAATAGATGAAGACTTGGCAGATCATGGAGGACTTCGTACCTCGTTACTAGCTTATCAGAATATTCTTAAACTGAAAGGATCTGAACTCAAATTACCTGGATTTGAAAATTATACCAGCGAACAATTATTCTTCCTGTCGTTTGCAAATGTGAGTAAAAAATTTATGTTTTAAATACTTAACACAGAACTCATGTGCGCTCGACTCCTACGCATTGCCCATGTGAAAAAGTAAATCTTAAAAACAAAATCTTAAATATTTTATGAGAAACTTAAATGGAAATTGCACCAATGTGACGATAGAATACCTAACGTGCCACGTTTTTCTGTCAGCTCGTTTTCACCTTATATTGTCTGGAGATAATCTCTGACTTAGGTCGAAAATGAATTAAACATCCATATCATAATCGTGTAATTATTTTCCTTCCTGTAATGTCACACTTTCCCTTTCATTGAAATAAAGCATCCTCTTTCTGGTAAGAATTGACAACGTAATGTATGTCTCTATATTAGTATAAGGTTTAATTAAAAAACATTCAAATTTAAATTCTACACTGATAAAATTAAGTCACCCTTACATAAAGCATTGACATAGAGATATTGTACTGGCATGGGGACATAATAGCGCTGCTACCGCTATATTACGTGTCTTCATTAACAAATGACTTTCTAATTACTTTTCCGTTCAGTATTCACTTCTGTTCAATTTTATCTTAGAAATAGAAAAAACAAAACTTACAACAAGTAAGTAATAAATAATGAAAATAAACACATTGTAATAAGTCAATTTAATGATAATATCAAACTATAACTGGAACATAACACATGTTCATGCAAAACAAAACGCTTCCTGTTTCACTAAGTGAAATATAGCGAGAAAGAATATTGTTTTTGTATCTTGTGGTATAAAGTATTAAGGTAAATATTTTTAATATCATTATTTTATATTTGTTACAGGGTTTCTGCATGGAGACCACAGAAGCAGGCAAAATAACTCTTGTACAGGATGTTCATACGCCGTTAAATTTCAGACTTATCGGTACTGTTACCAATTCAGAGGAATTCTCAAGAATTTGGAATTGTAGGAATGGTACTAAAATGAACCCAAATGAACAAAGGTGTAGTTTGTGGTAGTAAAAATGCATCCATATTGCTGTATCTTAATTCAATTTAATGTGAAGCATATTTACTGTGGTATAAAGTGTGGCATGTTTAAAGTAGTTGAAGATAGAGATTTAAAAACTGAATAATTAATATACAATTTGTTTTCAAATAAAAAACTTTCTTGTTTTTTAATATTCACTGCGTTACGGAAACAACTTGTTAATTTCACGAATCTTTGTCTTCCCCTGATATTCATAACAATCATAATCAGATTCAGAAAGACAATTTCACAATTATCCTAATTAAAAGCCAGTGACTGATTACGTGAAAAGATGAAGTGTTTTCAGTGTTGAAATACTTCCAAATTATCACCTGAAGCTAAAATTATTCCTTGATTGATTTTCACAAATGGTTTTAGTACTTATTTAATTTCTGCCAAATTATTAATATTTAAGTAGAAGAAAATAACAAATCACTCATTAGAAAATATCATGATGATAAGCTTGACCCACCCCTTTGACACAATAGTGTTACGTCACATTGAGTATTAAACTCAAGGTTCTTATAGATATAGATTTTACTAAATTCATAACTCTACGTAACGAAATCTGAGAACTTTTTGTTTATCTCATTTATTTGGTGTTTATTGCTTAATCCATTCACTTCAGGTTTAAATACTCAATGTATCTCACCGGAAACTTGATTTAGGTCACAGTAAATTATATGCTCTATTTTCAGACACTCAGAACGAACAAAATATAACGATACTTGAGATCACAAAACGAGTGAAGTTCAAAACACATTCATCTACTAATCATAAATGGTAACAAAGATAACCAGCCAAGAGATGTACAAAAATATTGCAACATAAATAACAACAGAGTCTTCTGAGGCGAATGGGTTAAGGGCACCGAGTACGTATGTGGATGAAAACATATTTTTTTTTTCTTTTTGCTTCGAAAAATCCAGAATGGCCCATTTTATCGATGTGTAATATTATTTTGTGGTTTTTGGACAACCAAACTCATACAAATTGATTTTTAAAAATGGCGACTCTGCGTTCAGCTAAGATGCACATTTTGTTTTTGTTTTGTTTTTTTTTTTTTGCATTTTACCGTAATTTCTATTTCTTCATATTTTGGTACACTTTTATCTGAAGCTATAAAACACAGTAAAATAATTTTTGGCATGGATGTGAAGTTTAAGGACTCTATAATAATAAGGTAAATTTATATTTGTGCTATTGTTAGTGTTTGAAATTTAAAAAAAGTATGCAAAATGTTTAACAAAAAGTTTTAAAATTTTTAAAAATAAATCACAATCCATATCTGAACACAAGCAAACCTTATTATTGCCAAATTAACTATGGACAATAACATACTAAATTTTGGAAACAATTTGATAAGTAGTTTTTGAGAACATTGTATCAAGACAATAATTTTAAGAAGTTGAATTTTTTATTTTCATCTTTTGTATTTTAAATTACTCATGAAAAATATGTCTAAAACGTTAACCAGAGTGTCATTATGTTTAGGAAGGCTTGTTTAATTCGTGGTATCAGTTTCATGCATATAACTTAAGAATAAGCTTTAAAATGGGTTTTGTATGTTGCACATATTTAAACCGAATTGCAAGAAAATTGGTACCGGGTGCCCTTAATTTAGTGATTGACTTAATGTTACGGCTGTTGAATTGCCTTTTACATAAATGTGTGTGGTATTACAACTAAGCAGGTAAACATTAATAACCACACGTGCTTACCTGTCTTTTCGCTCTGATATAAATACAAATTAAGTGGACTATATAATGTACGAGAAATAATGATTGCCTTTATGTTTAACCTATAAATTGAAGTTATATTTGAATGAATACAGAAACATACACAGAAAACGTGTGATTAAAAAATGTATCCACGTGCACAATGTACTTGAGAAAATAGTTAATATTTAATAACTTCAATTTCTTGGTTTACACTTTAAATAATTTACACAAACACTCTCATTGGACCATTACACATTCCAGATTAAATTGAACGGTATACAGTTTCTGGATGGCCCGTTATTGATGAAGAAATACTCGGATTCTGCTCAGCTGTGTCGTAGCGAGGTGGATCTGTATGGTGACCAACACCAAATCATAGATCAAAAGAAATCCCTGCACCAAATGACGAAAGCACAGGTCACGACACATGTGACGCAGGCTAGTTGCACTGCCTTGTTCATACACAAAGGTAACTAGTACCGCTGCCTTCATCATAGCACAACCTCTATGTTCGTGCAGCAGCAGTACAAGCAAACTCTACCAGGCAGCGCATGCGTCAACATGTTCCCGCTAGAGGACGTATGCGTCAACACTTAGTGCGACCCATATTTGTAAATAACAATGTACATATCCTACTTTTAGTCTAATACAATCCTAAAATCCTAATTTGGTAATGTTGTTTGTTAATATTGGAGTAGTTTTTTCCCCACTGTCGATATTTTGGATGTTATGATCGATTCTTCAATATTCTTAAAAGCAACCAAAATTACATGTTTACTTAATATAGCCAGAGAAATAAAGTGAAATCTAATATACAGTAGATTCGATAGTGGTTCATACAACTTCAAATAATACTGAAAAAAAGGAAAACAACAATACCATCATTCAGAAATGTTTGCGAGAACGGCTCCTCCTTTTATGTTCTGTTGACTCCTCTGCATGTACGATGCACCATACGTATATAGGCATAGTCTCCCATCAGTATACAATCCCAACGACCCTGATACCTTCGTTCCATAATCCGAAATCTTTCCCCATGTTCCTCGCCTAATCTCCTAAATTTGGTCTATCATCATCATCATCATCATCATCACTCCAGGGATTAGGCAATTGCCCGTTCCGACTTCATAATGCATCAGCCCAACGTCTTCTAGGTCTTCCAACATCCTCTTGCTTGATAATTTCTTGCTAACAATGGATATCTCTCCTCACTCATTCCATCCATGTGATCAATCCATTTCTGTCTGTAATTCGTGACTTTATCCAATAAAGGCTGTACTTTGAATTCTTCTCTTATATCTTCATTTCTTATTCTATCAAGTCTTGTACATTCTTTTACTTGTCTTAGGAACCTCGTCTCCGCCGTCTGTATTCTATCCTTCTGTCTTTTCACTGGAGCCCAAGTTTCACATCCATACAATATCGTGGGAACCGCCATAACATTATACATTTTTATCTTGGTTTCTTTTCTAATTTTATTTTTGAATGTTCTCTGTATTGTTCCACACGCCGTCTGAAATTTATTTATTTTGGAGTCAATATCTCTTTCCACATTGTAGCCAACATCACAGCCCAAATATTTGAAACTAGACACCTGTTCTATACTTTGATTTTCTAAAATAATTTTGGATCTCACTGGATCTCTTCCTCTAAAAGCCATGCTCGTAACGCTTCCAGGAGGCATTTATCTTACTGAGAAGCTTCATGGAAATCAGCCGGATTGTCATAAAAGGAACCGACGCAAGCAAGATAAATTTGGTCTAAAGAAATCAATATGAGAAAACAAATTGTTAATTTTGACTGACTTTCTGTGCCCTGGAACACGGCAACTCTGTATCAAATTCTCAATCAGTTTCTTGTAATTGCCACTTCTTTTTTGCGCAAAAACCATTGCGCTACCATTTTAAATGCTTCAAAAGCATAGCGTTTGTCAAGAGTTATAATATCTACAAGTTCCTTGGACTCTGAAGCCGGTAAAAATATCACATTTATTTTTCCTTCAGATAAGTTGGAAAATATTAGTCTGAAGAGAGCCAGAGCCTCAGAGTTACTGTTCAAACCTTTAATAAATTGTTTTATTAGTTCAAGGATAATATGCATTGGAGGTAACAGATTCTTGTTTGTAGACACAAGAGGTTAATTCATTACATTGTGTATGCACGACTTCAATTATTTTTTTGTTACCCAGTTTCTTCTGGTGTAACGCTGACCGTCTGCCGAGATGTCCCGTAGGCAGAGGAAGCAGGAATACTTGGAGCCCGCGAAGACACCCAACATTTTAAAATCACCATTAATATCCCACTTGTGGTATCCACAGTTGAGTTTTCTATTTTTCAAGAGAAGCTTGATATTTTCATACGCTTCTTTCATCTGTGCAGAATGAGCCACTGGAATGAAAGAAAACTTGTTCTCATTATGTAATAGGACAGTTTTAAGAGTGGTGCTTGAGCCGTCTATAAAAATATGCCATTGTTCTGGTTCATGAGGAATCTTGATATATTTCTACGGAAACCTTCATAGAAACACGCAATATCCCTATGTGTTACTCTGTATCTTGTTATTTTGTATCCTTTAGCAAGCAAGTTATTTTCCTTACGGCGAAATGCTAAGAGTTCGGCCTCTGACTTGATTAGTTCCAACTCCCTTATACAGTCGCCCAATTTATGTTGAGTATACTTTTTGGCTTTCATCACTATTACCGAAATTACTGACATCACTTGGAATTTGTACATATTCATCTTGAGATAATTCTGTTGTGGTGGTGATAGAATTTAGCAGTTCCTCAGATGGTGCAAGATATGACAGTATGCTCGGATATGGAATGTGTGATCTGTTCTTGATACTTTTATAATGTGTAATATCAACAAAACAAAAGCAACAGTTGTCGTGATGATTGGTTGGCTCTCGAGGAACTGCAAAAGGCACAGATAATCTTGTTACAGGTCCCAACCCTCTAAAAGGTATACCTATAGCTACCGCAAGATATATGAGGGGCTCATCGAAAAGTTTGGTCTCCAACCGGTACATCGAGTTAAGCTTGATAAGCGATACAGAACTTTGTCCCAAGCACAATTGAATGTTTTACATGTTTTATATGGGATCTAATATTCACAAACGTTACAGAATAAGTCCGTAGGCAATTTTAAACCTCTGGATACTGACATGTGTCACTAAAAAAACAATCAAACGTTTTTATAACAACTTAACTCCAATAGTTGCAATTTAGAATTTCACTAACAGTAAGACGTTTTGTGAAAAATATCGATATACACATACACCACATTTTGTAATAACACTACTTTCATAGGTATATAACTGCACACTTTCAATTTTTTTTCTTTTCATACTTCATCTGTTATTTGCAAATACATTTATGTTCTCGTTTAATTAGCTACTATAATTTTTATAATTATTTTCACCGTGCAACATATAGATCGTTAAGAAACCTAAAATACTACATGTCAACTCCTTTATCTTATCTCCTACCAGCACAAAATAAATAGGAAGAAAGCATTAAATCCATGCGAAAAGCAGTTACGTATATTCAGGATCCTGCCCTAATTAATCCTTGAAGACTTGAATGAAAACATTTGTTCTTCTCCCGACGAACCTTTATGTAAAAAATTAATAATTGACGAACCACACTTCTACATACCACCGATACCACTAATAATACATTGACTAACATCACAAAAGAATTAAAACTTTCCAATTCGACAGCCCAAGTAGATGACCAAATAATATATCTTACTTAACTGAGATACTTGACATAATACTTAAAATCTGATACACACATTCAATGTTTCAATTATGACTGACATTTTACTGACGAAATTAAAAATGACAATAGTAAAATCTCTATACAAGATCGAAAATCCAACATCATCCAGAGATTACAAATTATTCAGAATTCTTTCTTCCCTCTTCAAATATCTGATCGAGTGCATGATCTATTTATTCAGAGTACTCTGTCCACACTAAGAAAAACACTTGACGAAAATAAATGGGCGGGTAATCCATGAAGCACGTGATTGCTAATTATTAGGTTAACAAAAATTATGAAGATACTGGGTTATATACATGTATAGGAGGTAAATTCGCACATTTACTAACACCAGATTAATATATAGCATTGCCATGTTACCGTGGATATGAGAAAATATGTCCGAAAAGTTGAGAAAATAATTCAGATTGCAGTTCTAACGCACTGTAATTTATTCCATTCGCCCCTAATATATCTTTCTCTTCTCCTCGCTTTGCAAGATTTCTCAATATTAACGGGGAATCATTATGGTACTCTCACTGGAAATGAGGGAATTATTTACGTTATATAGCAGGGTCAGTTTCAAACATATGCGAATTATTGTTTACACACCGAAGTTCAAAGAAACATGTTATATACTGTATTCTGATCAAGTATAGTTAACATAAGTAGCTTTAAATACATAATTATATTTATCAAGTGCGTGATCTACTTTTTCGCTTCCTCTGAACTGTGCATTGGGCATGAAAGAATCGCAGTAACTGCAGAAGTCATGTGCTTCATAGATTAACCACCCATTTAATTTCCTCGGGTTTGTTTCTTAGGCTGGATAGAGTTACTGCGATTCTCTCATGGTCAAAGCACATTTCAGCGGAAGCCAAATAAATAGATCACGTGCTCGATTAATATATTTACGTAAACTATAGTTGACCAGAGTACAGTATATACCTGCATGATTTTTCGAAGATCGGAAATTAACTAAAAATTCGCTTTTGTTTGAAATCGAACCTGCTATAAAATGTTAACAATTCTCTCATTCCCAACGATATTCCCACAATGATTCGCCTTTCGTATGAAGCAAATTTTCAAAGCGAGAAAAAAAGAGAAACAGATAAAGGGATGAAAGAAATACAAATGGAATGAATTGCAGTGATTGCATCTGGATTACCTTCTCAGCGTTTTGGACATATTGTCTCATGACCAAGGTAACATGGCTATGCTTAAATATTAAGCTGGTGTTAGTAAATCTGAATATACCTACTATAAATATATATAACACTGTTCCATAGTTATTTCTGTTAAAGTATATTAACTATAATTATTTAGGTTAGCAAAAATGATGAGGAACCAGGGTTATAAACATGTATAGGAGGTACATCCTCACATTTACTAACACCACCTTAATATTTAGTTTTGCTACGTTACCATGGATACGAGACAATATGTCCGAAACGCTGAGAAAATAATACTGATTGCAGTTCTCACACACTGCAATTCATTACATTTATATTTCTTTCGGCCAATGTACTCTTTTGCTTTTATCCTCGCTTTGTAAAGATTTCTTAATATTAACGGCGAATCATTGTGGCTGTATAATTTGAAATGAGAGAATTATTAACTTTTTATGGCAGGTTCCGTTTCAAACATATGCGAATATTTTTACACTCCGATGTTCAAAGAAACATGTTGGTATATACTATATTCTGATCAACTGTTAACATAAATATTTTCAAATAAGTAATTATATTAATCGAGTGCATGATTAATTTTTTCGCTTCCTCTGGACATTTCTTTCTCCATGAACGAATCGCAGTAACTTAAGCAGTCACGTGTTCCATAGATTACCCGCCTATTTAGTTTCCTCAAGTGTGTTTGTTAGGCTGAGAAACACAGATGACGAAAATAAATGAGCAGGTAATCCATGAAGCACGTGATTGCTGCAGTTACTGCCATTCTCGGAAAGTGAAAGCGCATTTCAGCGGATGCGAAAAGTTAGATCCTACACTCGATTAATATAAAAACTAACGTATTTAAAGCTATTTATGTTAACTATAATTAATCAGAGTACAATACATACTTGTTTCTTCAAAGATTGGAAACTACTTAAAATGTCGTATTTGTTTGAAATCGAATCTGCTATAAAACGTTAACATGTCTCTCATTTCCAACGATATTCCCACAATTATTCGTCTTTAGTATTAGGAAAACTTACAAAGCGAGGAAAAAGAGGGAGTAATAAAGTGCGAAAGAAACAGATTTGGAATGACGATCATGAAGAGGATTTTCGGGATTAGGCCGTGGTCGTGAGTCTTGTAGTTCCCCGATGTTTCGCCAGAGACTGCGTCTGGCATCCTTAAGGGTTTTCTTGAGACCCTTGAGGATGCCAGACCCAGTCTCTGGCGAAACGTCGGGGAACTACAAGCCTCACGACCATGGCCAACAGCCTGAAAATCTTCTTCAAGATTATCATAGCAAATCCGGCCGTGAAAGTCTACATCAATACATTATATTTGGAATGAATTCCACTGCGAGAGAACTGCAACTGTATTATTTTCTCATCTTTTTGGACTCATTGTCTCCATTACCATAGTAACATTAAATTGCTTAATATATAACCTGGTGTTAGTAAATGTGAGAATATACCTCCTAAATATATATATATATATATATATATATATATAACCCTGATCCCTAATCATATCTGTTAATCTAACTAAATATCTGTAACTACTTAGTTCGAGAAAATTATGTGGGTTATTTTATATCCTCACATTTACTAACACCAGTTTAATATTTAGCATTGACATGTTACCATGGTTATGAGACAATATGTCAGGAACGCTGAGATAATAATCAGATTGCTCATCTCGCGCTCTGCAATTCATTCCATTACTACATTTTTTGGCCCATATTCTCTCTTGCAATTCCCTTCGCCTTGCAAATTTCTTAATATTAACGGCGAATCATTGTGGCACTATCATTGAAAATGAGAGAATTATTTACGTTTTATACTAGGTTTAGTTTGAAACATATGCGACTTTTTTTTACACTCCGATGTTCAAAGAAACATGCAGGTATATACTGTATTCTGATCAACTACAGTTATCATAAATAGCTTAAAAAGCGTAATTATATTAATCGAGTGCATGCTCTATGTTATACGTTTCTTCTGAACTGTGCTTTGGCCTTGAACGAATCGCAGTAACTGCAGCAGTCATGTGTTTAATAGATTACGCTCCCATTTAATTTCCAAAAGTATGTTTTTTTAGGCTGAATAGAGTACTCTGTCCAACCTAAGAAACACACTTGACGAAAATAAATGGGCTTGTAATCCATGAAGCATGTGATTGCTGCAGTTACTGCGATTCTCTCGTATCTATTTATCTTCGGGTTTTACAGCTGCTGCCGTCTTCCCGTGCCAAACATCCAAAGCCTACGGTCTTGGGCATCTTCGATGCTTAGCCCTCTAGCTTGCATTACTGTCTTCATGTTTTCCTTCCATGTTAACTTTGGTCTCCCTCTTTTCTTCTTTCTGTTCGGATGTCATTCATATAGTTGCTTCGGTCATCGCTCATCTTCCATTCTTAAAACATGTCCTAACCACTTTAATTCCTTCTCCTCAATTCTTTCAATTATGATTTCTTCAGCTTCCATTGTGTTTCTAATTTCCTTATTTGTGACATGTTCTAATTTAGACTTTCTGGCACTTCTGCGATTCTCTCATAGTCAAAAACCCTGTTACCATGTTACCATGATAATGAGACGATATGACCGAAACGCTCAGAAAATAATCCAATTGCAGGTCTCTCGCACTGCAATTCATTCCACTTTTGTTACTTTCGGCACGTTATCTCTCTCTCTCTCTCTCTCTCTCTCTCTCTCTCTCTCTCTTTTACCCTCGCTTTGTAAGTTTTCTTAATACTAAAGACGCATCATTGCGGTAATATCGTTGGAAACGAGGGAAATGTTAACGTTTTATAGCAGGTTCGATTTCAAACAAATGCGATTTTTTAGGTAGTTTCTGATCTTCGAAGAAACATGTAGGTATATACTGTATTCTGATCAACTATAGTTAACACATATAGCTTTAAATACGTAATTATATTAATCGCTTCCGCTTAATAGCGCTTTCCTTATTTGAGAATTACAGTAACTGCAGAAATCACGTGCTTCATGGATTACCCGCCCATTTATTTTCGTCAAGTTTGTTTCTTTAGCTGGACAGAGTACTCTATCCAGCCTAAGAAACCCACTTGAGGCTCTCACACTGAATGAGCGCGTAATCAATTAAGCACATGACTACTGCAATTTCTGCTAATCGTTCATGGCCAAATCACAGTTCAGAGGAAGCGAAAAAATAGATTATGCTTTTGATTAATATAATTACGTATTTTAGGTTATTTATGTTAACTATATTTGATCAGATTACAGTATATAGCTACAATTTTCTTTGAACACCGTAGTGTAAATAAGTATTCGCATATGTTTGAAACTTGATATGCTGTACACCTTAATAATTCTTACATATCCAATGATAGTGCAAAAATGATTCGCCGTTAATATTAAAAAATCTTGCAAAGCGAGGGGAAAAGAATGAGAGGACATGGGCCGAAAGAATTAGAAATGGAACGAATTGCAGTGCCTGAGAACTGCAGTCTGGATTATTTTCGGACGTATTGTCTCATAATCATGGTAACGTATCAAAGCTAAATATTAAGGTGGTGTTAGTAAAAGTGAGAATATAGCTCCTATACATGTATATAACCCTGCTTCCTCATAATTTTTGTTAACTTAAATAATAATAGTTAATTAGTTAAATTAGCATTAAAGATTAAGAAACATGGTTATATATATATATATATATATATATATATATACTACTATCAGATATACTATCAGATATATATATAGATACATATATATATAGGAGGTATACTATCAGATTTACTAACACCAGCTTAATATTTAGCATTGCCATGTTATCATGGTCTTGGGACAATATGTCAAAAACGCTGATAAAATTATCCATTGCAGTTCACTCTAACTGCAATTCATTCCATTTCTGTTTCTTTCATCGCTTTACCTCTCTCCCTTTTTCCCTCGCTTTGTAAGTATTCTTAATACTAAAGACAAATCATTATGGGAATATCATTGCAAATGTGAGAAATGTTAACATGAATATCAGGGTCGATTTCAAACAAATGCGAATTTTTACGCCGTTTTCGATTTTCGAAGACACATGTAGGTACATATTGTATTCTGATCAACTATAGTTAACATAAATAGCTTTAAATACGTAATTATATTATTCGAGTGAAGGATCTATTGTTTCACTTCCGCTGAACTGCTCTTTGATCATGAAAGAATCGCAGTAACTGCAGCAATACGTGCTTCATGGATTATCCACTCATTTATTTCGTCAAGTGTCTTTCTTAGGCTGGACAGATTACTCTATCCAGCTTCAAAAACACACCTGAGGAAATTAAATGGGCAGGTAAACTATGGAGGACATGACTGCTGCAGTTACAGCGATTCGTTCATGGAGAAGTACAGTTTAGAGGACACAAAAAGTAGATCATGCACTCGATTAATATAATTACGTATTTAATGGCATTTATGTTAACTATAGTTGATCTGGATACCGTACACGGAGTGCGGCATTATAGTGCTGTTGCATTTTGCTCCGAAACAAAAGGAAGTATCGAAACTTTTTTCATACCAAATTTGCTGTATTCATATGAGGACATAAGATGGTGATCTTGACTCGTTTTAAAATGCCATTCTCTATGTTATTTCAAAGTGAAATTACTTTTTTAATCGGATTGTGTGTTTTATTCTAAGGAAATGTAAAGAGCATTCAATTTTGAGCATAAAAGTGTAAGTATATTTATGCGCTAGATGTGATAAGTGTTGTGATATTGGACAAATAAGATTGCAAAATCTTTTCTATCAGTTGTCAGGTTAGGCAAGAAGATCTCAGGGTTGTGAATTTTATATAAGCAGAAACAACGTAAATTTATCACTAAAAGTTTAAGGAGTGTAAAACTATTTATTAATGGAGATTATACAATTATTGGTATTACATTTATTATTTTTATCTAAGAGTGGAGTCGATGAAGCTATTCTGAAGTCCACGTGCTTGATTCAAAATATTTTCAAAGTCAAAACATTTTTTAGAAGACTTAATCTTTCTAAAGTTTTAAATAACTTTAAGTTTAACAAGTTCTTGGACGATTCTAAATTTAAACTGTATCGGAGATCGCGGTCTGTAGATCTACGATATTACAACACTGAATACAGAGTGACTGAGAGTGAGAAAATTTTGGTATGCGTTCTCGCTTAAAAAGAAGATGGGTCCTCCTACTTCTTCGATTCCACTCGATACAATTTGAATATACATATGTTAGAGTAAATCTTATTCGCTAGTTATGTGTTCCCTTAGAGGGGGGGTTCATATCCTTGGAGTTCCTGAAATATAAGTTTGTTCAATACTGCTATGAAATTTTTGATAATTTTCACGTGTGATTCTTTTACTTGTAAATGTTATCCTTATTTCTTGGAATTACTGGTCAAAGGCGTTAACTACATTTTCTGAGAACTGATTTATAATTGCCTTTTGATATTGTTAATAGATAACTGTTTTCAGTTTCTGGCAAGTTGGTAAATTGTCATATCAAGAGACTATGTTATCTTTTCTAAAGGGGGGATGAATGTTTCTTGTTACTTGTGTAGCCAGGTAGCATTTTAACAATAACTATTTATTCTAGTCATGTAGTGGAATTTACCTGAGTGTATTACTAGTTTTCCACATACGTCTTTTTATAGCAATATTAATAAGATAACATACACTGCTCAAAAAATTAGGGGATATTGTAGAATAACCTATTAAGACTATGTGTTTAGGAACAGTATTAGATGCAATCACATTCTATTACTCCAAAAGAATGTAAGCAAGAGTTTGAAGTCATTACGTAACCTCTGTACCACACCAGATGGCAAACAAACAAAGCAATATTAACATGGGTGAAAATGTTTATTTAGTATGGTGTATGGTCTCCTCGAACGGCCAGCACTGCCTCACACCTGTGTGGCATTGATGCAATGAGGTTAGCATGAGTTCTTGGGGGATACGTGGCCACTCTTCCATAAGAGCAAAGTGCAGCTCTGGAAAGTTGTGGGAGGTGCTGGTCTGCCTCAATGCGCCTGCCTAATGCATCCCACACTGCTCAATCGGATTTAAGTCCGGGGAGGAAGCTGGCCATTGCATACGCTCGATACCCTCCACTTCCAGCATGTCGTCCACCAAGCCACCTCTATGAGGTCGTGCATTATCGTCCATAAAAAGAAAAGAATCGCCTATGGCACCAGCATAAGGCATGCCAAAAGGTCGGAGAATCTCATCTCTATACCTTACCGCAGTCAAATTACCACCTTGGATGACGTAGAGGTCCATACGTCCACCACTACTGACTCCTGCCCACACCATCAATCCACCGCCACCATATGGGGATCTTCCACGTAAAAAGCTGGATTGTTTCGTGTCCCTTTTTCTCTCCAGATGAATACCCGCCGACTATCACATTCCACGTTGAATCGCGACTCACTAGAAAAAAGAACTGATCTCCATTCAGCATGCCTCCACCCACGATGTTCCTCCGCCCAGTTTCTGCGATCTCTACGGTGTTGTGGAGTTTAACATGGTACACACCATGGGCCTACGGGCATAGAGACCACTTCCATGCAGTCGATTAGGGACAGGGTGAGTTGACACCCTGCGTCCTGTTGCTGTTTGAAGTGTATTTGGCAATTGAGTTGCATTCTGCTGTCTATTCCGACGGGCTGTTAACAAGAGGTAACGGCCATCCCTTG
This sequence comes from Diploptera punctata, assembly GCA_030220185.1. Classification (NCBI taxonomy): domain Eukaryota; kingdom Metazoa; phylum Arthropoda; class Insecta; order Blattodea; family Blaberidae; genus Diploptera; species Diploptera punctata. Next base: position 38,968 of record JASPKZ010010580.1, read on the forward strand.
TTGTTGTTGCCCTTTGTCGACCTTGTCCGGCTCTTCTGTGAACAGTATGTTCTTTGAAAATGGTTCCAAAATCTGGAAATCACGCTTTGAGACACCCCAATGGCTTGTGCCACCTCTTGTTGTGTCTGTCCAGCTTCCGTCCTTCATATGGCCCTCAAAGCCATTGGTTCAGGTAAATCACGTTGCCGAGGCATCACTGTCCCTAAGGCAAGTCATTCATTAACTGAAAACTGGACTGGATTTAAAAACAGCAACAAAACATTCACCCCACACCACACTTTCACATCAACAGTACAGACACTGCCCTCTGGTGTGGTACGCGGGTTACGTAACAAAACTTCAAACTCTTATTTACATTATCTTGGAGTAATAGAAAGTGATTGCATCTAATATTATTCCAAAAAACATAGTCTTAATAGGTTATTCTACAATATCCCCTAATTTTTTTGAGCAGTGTATTTTGATAATTTTTTATTAATTAATTTATTTATTTATTATTTTAATTAAATATTTGATATGATTTATCTAATCCTTGTAATTTTCTGATTCTAATGATACATTGTTTATCTTATGGCATGCTTGATTACATTTTCGGTGCATTTTAGTTTTAGGTCTATGTATATTATATGAGACTAGTATTTTGGTAATTTTATTAGAGTTTTATTTTAGTTTATAATATCATTTCATATTATTTTGCCACATACGTCGGTGCGGCATTTATAGTGCTGTTGCCATTTTGCTCCGAAACGAAATAAAAAATCTAAATATTTTTCATACCAAATTTGCAGTATTAATACGAGAATATAAGATAGTGATCTTGACTTGTTCTTAAAATGCCATTCATAATGTTATTTCAAAGTGAAATTACCTTTTTAATCGGATTGTGTTTTTTCTATAGAAATGTAAAGAGCATTCAATTTTGAGCATACAAGTTCATGTATACTTATGCGCTAGATGTGATAAGTGTTGTAATATTGGACAAATAAGATTGCAAAAGGTTTTCACACACTTTGACTTTCTCTCTCTCTCTCTCTCTCTCTCTCCTCTCTCTCTCTCTCTCTCTCTCTCTCTCCTCTCTCCTCTCTCTCTCTCTCTCTCTCTATATATATATATATAATATATATCTTTTACCTTGTTATTGTTCTGCATTTGTTTATGTAAGCTGGTTTCTTGATCATCTGTACAGCATAATTATTTCCATAACGATACTCATTTGTTTACATTACAGTAAGTTCGATTGTTGATATCGGTACGAGTTTATCCATTGTCACTTTAAAATTCATAAGAACATTACCAATTCTCAGTTTGCTCCACTTCGTTTTGTAATCATGGATGTTCGATACACGATTAATGAGCGAATCGATATGATTTACATTTATGTTGAAGCTCACAAGAATGCTAGAGCAGCTTGCAACTTGTACGGTGAACGGTATCCTGAAAGGAGACAGCTATGTGTAAGAAATTTTCAACGACTTGCGAACTTATTCTCTGAATCTGGAAGTGTTGCACCAAGAAAACATGATCGACGAAGAACTGCTACTGGGGAAAATTCGGAAGTCGCTGTATTACTTGCAGTTGCTGTTAATCCTCCCGTCAAATGGAACATGATTCGGGAATTTCTCAAAGGATTATTCTTCGAATACTTCACCATAATAAATGCCATCCATATCACATTAAGTCTACATCAAGCCCTTTTTGGGGACGATTTTCAGAAGCGTGTTGAATTTTGCCAATGGGCTCTAGCATAATTCGAAAATGGTACGTTTTCAAACATTTTATTTTCTGATAAGCTGACATTCACCAACCATGCTCAATTGAACCGACATAATATGCATTATTGGTCAGTGGAAAATCCAAGATGGTTATGTGAAGTTGAACATCAAAGGCAGTGGAGCGTGAATGTTTGGAGTGGAATTCTGGGATTACGTGCAATTGGACCATACTTCATTGAAGGTAAACACAATGGTCGGAAATACAGAATTCTTTTGGATCAAGAATTCCTGCCTTACTTGAAGATGTGCCCCCGGGATGTCATGTGGTATCAACACGGTGGTTTCCCAGATCATTACTCAGCTGTAGCTTGAGAAATACTCAATAGAGATTATCCTAATCCATGGATAGGACGTAGAGGGTCTGTCCATTGTCCTGCTCGCTCTCCGGATCTCATTTCTCTAGGCTTCTTCTTATGGGTATACATTAAGGATAGAGTTTATCAAGAAATGCCAACCACACCCGAAAATCTACGTCAACAAATTAGGAATGTCTGTTTAGGAATCAGCAAATAAATCTTGAGGCGTGTTCAACTGTCTTTTGAAGCGCGTTTTCGGAACTGCATCGAAGTTAATGGTCGTTACTTCGAGAATTTACTAAATTAAAATTGTTTGCAATGTGAACATTGATTATGGATTACATAAAAGTACTGTTTTGATGTAAATGGATGCCAGTAAAGTCAAAGTCTGTGAAAACCCATTTGCTATTTTATTTGTCCAATATCACAACACCTATCACCCCAAGCGGATAAATGTACTATTACTTTTATACTCAAAATTGGATGTTATTTACATTTCCATAAAAGAAAATACACAATCCCTCTTAAAAAAAGTAATTTGACTTTGAAATAACATTGAGAATAGCATTTTAAGAACGAGTGGTCTTATGAATACTGCATATTTGTATGAAAAAATGTTTGATTTACCCTTTTTTTCGGAGCAAAATGGTAACGACAATATAAATGCCTCACCCCGTATATATATCCATTATTTTATAATGAATATAAGATAATATTGATGTGATTTTAAAATAAATAACGGTGGAAATGCATGGTTACAGTATACGTACAGAGATATTTGGTAAAAGAAATACATTTATAAATCATCAAATTTAGTTTTAGTCATATATAAAAAATTCACATTATCCACTTTACTCTTTGCGATTACTAATTATATATATATATATTACAATGTTAAATGTAATAACGCGTTCATATAATTTTGTTTAATAGAAATTTATTTGAATATACAGGCTTAAAATGCATAATACTCGTATTGATATAATTTAATAAAAAATAATATTATTACTAATATTATATTATTAAATTAGTCTTCACTTTCTTGTTGTTTCTGCTATATCTGTCATCTAAGTTTACTTATCATCATCATCATCACCGCCATTGTTATTATTAAAATGTATATTTCCTTTTAACTTCGTTTTGAATATTCGGAAACGTGTATCAATATATAGTTACAACGTGCATGCGTTAATATGGGTGTTTCCTGTTTAATTGATACTACTACTACTACTACTAATAAGCTTACTTACTTACTCACTGGCACTATCGAACCCGTGGGTTCATGCCGCGCGAACATAAGCTCTCCATACATCCCTATCCTGAGCTAATGCTTTCCAATCATTCCCTGTATAATATACTTCTCTCAAATCATAGTTGATGTTATTCTCCCACCTCATTCTTGGTCTATCTACTGGGCGTTTTCCCTCTGGCTTTCCTATAAGAAGCTTCCATGCAAGTCTTGCATTCCCCATACGTGCAACATGACCTGCCCATCGCAGTCTACGAGACTTAACTATTCTTATTATATCTGGCTTCCTAAAAAGACCATGTAGTACACTGTTATGTAGTCTTCTCCATTCACCTGTTTGTTCATCTCTCTTTGGTCCAAAAGTTTCCTAAGTACTTTATTCTCAAATACTTGTAATCTCCTTTCCTCCCTTAAAGTATGAGTCCATGTTTCGCATCCATAAAATGTAACTGGTAGAATAATAGTTTTATATATTTTCAGTTTAACGTTTTTTGAAAGGAGTTTGGACATCAAGAGTCTCTGCAATGATTAATAGCACGCATTTCCAGAATTGAGCCTATGTTTAATTTCTTTGTGCATCTCATTCCTATTTGTGATTATTGTTCCTAGGTATTTGAATACAGCCACTTCCTCAAAATTTCCCTCATTTGTCATTAGCGGTCCATTTCCATTATATAATGGTACTGTACATCAGCTATACGTAGACTTCAAAAGAGCATATGATTCAATTAAGAGGGAGAAGTTATATAGTATCCTGTTGGAGTTCGGAATTCCTAAAAAGTTAGTTAGACTTATACGAATGTGTCTAAATGGCACAAAGAGTAGGGTGCGTGTAGGCAAACAGTTTTCGGACACTTTTGAAATCGAGAATGGGTTGAAGCAAGGAGATGCACTATCTCCTCTACTATTTAATTTTGTACTAGAGCATGCCATTAAATCTTTAGAGAATGAGGAAGGCTTACAACTGAATGGTATTAATAAGCTGGTAGTTATGCTGATGATGTAGTACTATTGGCCGATAGCGAGGAGATACTAAAAGACAACCACGCACACATTATTGAGTAACACTAAGAAATTAGGACATGAAGTAAATATCAATACTAAACTACTACTACTACTACTACTACTACTACTACTACTACTTCTACTAATAATAGTACTACTACTACTACTACTACTACTAATAATAATAATTATTATTATTATTAAATACTAAATTGTATGTACCAACATAAAGATATACATAAATACACCAAAATGAACAGAATAAGACAACAGAGATCCATAATTGACTATATAAAAAACAGAATTGTTCAATTCATTTCAAGATGTCAGTAGCCGAATGTGGCTCAGATCATTTTTTTAGTAGACTAAAAGGCACTACACACTGGCCTTGGAAAGTAGGAAACGCCGAGAGAAACAATAATAATAAATCTGAGGAAATAAGGAGGGAAGTTCAAAATGACAAGTTTAAATTATATCTGTTAAGAGAACAAAGCGTTAGAATGTTTTATGAACAAAGAATGAATCAAGAATTAAATGAAGATTTGGATGGAAATACTGATGAAATATATGAGTTCATTATAAAGAGTATTCAAAAAGTGGCCTTTGAGATTCTAGGGATAGAAGGGAAAAAATAAATATAAATGAATGGATGACACCAGATATTTTGCAGAAAATAGATGACAAAAATAAAACTTATAAATAATGGCTCAGTTCTAACACAGAGAAAACAACATATATATATATATATATATATATATATATATATATATATATATATATACATAAAGAAAAGACTCATACAGTAATTAAAAAATAAGGAAAGCTAAAAATGACCATTGGGACAGAATATGTGCATAAATATACTGCCTAATAGGATTTAAACAATCAACAACAGCAGAAATTGAGAACAAATGTGTCACGTCGAACAAATATGTAAATAATTTCACTAAAATAATGGCAACAATATTACTATAAATTATTAAATGAGGAACGGGCGGAATACATGGAAGAAGGCAAATTTATCCATGAGAGTATAGATTGGGAAATTTCTGCGGAAGAAGTGGCAGCATGTATCCATGAGGGAAAAAATGGGAAGCCAGTGGAACTGATGGAATTAATCTAGAATTATTAAGATATGGAGGACGAAAAGTGATAAAATTGCTTATACATTATATACAAATACTCCTACAGGAGGAACAATACCCTCAGAAATGAAATTGGGGTTTATAAGCTCGATATATAAGAATGGAGAGAGAAGAAACTGCTGTAATTATAGATGGATATGAGTAAATAACTCAATTATGAAAATATCCACTTGCATTATAAAACATAGATAAGACAGGGAATACAAAGATATGGAAGACCAAAGTGGGTTCACTGCAGGCAAATAATGCACTTGTAATATATTCATACTGAGACAGGTGTTAGAGAAATACCGAGAGAAATCGCAACCAGTAGATTTGATCTTTATTTATTTGTAAAGCCTTATGATAGTGTACCCTGAATCTTGCTCTGGAAAGCCCTAGAATAGGCGAATATAAATGACAGAACAATTAATATTATAAGATCATTATACTCAGAGAACAAATGTCAAATTAAGATGAGAAACAGACTTCCAGAAACATTTCAAACATCAAAAGGTCTACTACAAGTATGTTTCATTTCACCAACGTTGTTCGAAATATATATTGATAACTGTACAAAGAATTGGTCAAACACTGGGAATTCAAATAGAAGATAATTATAACCTCCAACATTTACTATTCGCAGATGATCAGGTGGTGATTTCTCAGGATCCAGATGTTGCATCTTTCATGTTAAGGAAATTAGAGATAGAATACAAAAAATGGGGATTACAGATACATTATAATAAAACAGAATATCTTTCATTGGATACAACATATGAGCTCAAATATAATTCAGAAACAATATATATTGTTAAACATTTTAAAAATTTAGGATCTATTTTTGATAAAAGTGAGAATTCAACTTCAGAAATTGAAAGAAGAATTACTGATGGGAGAAGAATCATTGGTATGTTGAACTCAGTGCTTTGGAATAGAAATATTATATACAGAACGAAGACAACTATATTTCAAGTTCTGTTACACAGCATTTCATTACTCGGGTCCGGAACCTGGACAGTAAGTAGAAAACAAGCAAATATGTTGTTAGCTGTAAAATTAATTTTTGGAGGCCATTGACAAGAATTTAAAAAAGGGATAAGGTCCGAAAAAGCACAATATGGGTAATTATGCAAGTTGAAAAAAACATATTAGGAAAAATAGATGAAAAACGTTTAAAATGGTATGGACACCTCATAAGAATGGAACAAGAGAGAATACCAAAAAATATCCTTAATTGGAATGCTAATGGAAGAAGTGGAAGAGGCAGCTCTAGAGAACAATGGATGGATGGAGTGAAAAGAAGTATGGAAGCTAGAGATATGAGGGAAGGAGATGCTTCAGACAGGAACATCTGGCGACAAATCACTTCGGGTTGTAGGAGAAACACTATTGTGGAATATTCCTAAACAGATATATATTATTATTATTATATTATTATTATTATTATTATTATTATTATTATTATTATTATTATTTCCTGTGCCTTTCTTCTTTGCTTCTGTTAAAATTGCCAAATCTAGTTTCATTGCATTAATTTTTAATTACTTCCTCCATTTTATTTCTGCAGCCTTGAATATTCCATGTGTCAATTTTCAAAGTCATTTTCTTAGCTTTAATCGTCCTAGAGTGTTTTTCCGAGGCATGATGTTTGGTTTTTTTTTAGCTTTTTTCTTTTTTTGAAGTACGAGTAGCTGGCCCGATGCATCAAACCCCCACCCTGGGGGACGGGTAATTTTTGTTCATGGTTTTCTTCCTCTAGCTTTTGATAGTCCAGTATCAGACAGAAAGGCAGCAGCGCTAGTTTTGGTCCTCCCTGGGTATTTTATTTCCCCAGTACCGCCATAGTAGTAGCCAAAATTAGACCATTCAGGCGATAACACAGTGGAAATTAAAAAATAGAATCGCACAAACAAAACAAGCATTAAATGCTTTACACTCTGTTTGGTGGACAAAAATATTACAAAAAATAGAAAACTATAAATATATCAAACCATAATTCAGAGCATTTTAACATATGGTGCTGAAGTCTGGCAAATTCCTATCAGGTAAATGAAAAGAATTTTAAGTACAGAAATGGATGTTTTAAGAAGATCAGCTGGAAAATCTAGAATGGATAAGATATGAAAAAATAAATAAGGGAAATTATGGGTGTACAAGAGGAGCCGGACATCATAGACATTATAGAAAAAAAACATTACAGTGGTATGGCCATGTCAACAGAATGCCAGAGCAAAGATTGCCTAAAATTGTTATTGAATGAATCTCAATAAAAAGGAGGAAGAGGGGAAGACTGAAGAAAACTTGGATAGAAGGGGTACAAGAGGCTATGAATACCAGAGGATTGGAGGAAGATCAATGGATGGACAGAGAAGAATGGCGTTTGGTTTCCGGAAGGCCGGATGATTACTATTGTTATTATTATTATATTATTATTATTATTATTATTATTATTATTATTATTATTATTATTATTATTATTATTATTATTATTATTATACTTGATGGCTGGCCGCGGTGGTCTAGTGGTTATGTTCTAGTACAAGGCCAGCCGCGGTCGATGAATTCTTTTGATTGGAAAAGTGCAAGCGATATATTCTCCGGGAGGAAATTTTAGCCGTGGCTCCCGAGTCTGAACATTTTCGCGTTCGTAAAAGAACCTGATGTCTGAATAAAAAGACATCTGAGAAAAGTTTAATCGACCTTCATCCATCCGTGTAACAGCTTAGTTTCGTGCTAGATGTCTTTTTGATGCAATATAATAACCACATGTTCCTCGCTGAAATTTAGAGTGTTAATTTCGTCTCTTCAAAGACACACCAAACAGATAACTAAGTTAATACTTGGATAGGAATGGCAGATTATATTCTATTCAGAGACTCTAATCTAGGCAATGAAGTTATTTTATGAGCCAGAATGATTCCGTACACACAGCTTAAAGTCATTCCAAAAGGACTTCTCCCTTGGATGTTTCCATCTCTCGTAGTCGTATTTGAACTCGTGGTTCTCGGGACCAAAACAAAGAACTTAACCCCATCCTAATTATGGTGAATGTGATAAGATTGGCTATGATGACTAAATGCTATTCGGAGTCACTTTAGGTTCTAATTTATTTCTGTCATAAGGGTGAGGAAATACCCAAAAAAATACAATAGAACGTTGTCCTGATTGGGAATAAAACACGGTTCCGTTGGGTCTGAAGTAACAATATTAGAGCTAGACCATAGTGATAGACACATTAATATAATAGTAATAAATATTATTATAAATAATGTTATTAATAAAATATAACATTAATAGTAATTATTATTATCATTATTATTACATATTTTATTTAGCAAGTTTCATTATCATTAATAACATCATCCAGCTCCCAATTCCTCTCATGTTAATTTCCACAAATTTATTTGTTATTCCAATTTGCAAGGTCCAAATCTTTGCCCTCATGGTTCTTTAGGCATCATCAATCTACATTGACTTCAATCGTCTTCTCCTGCTACGTCAAATATACATTTTATTCACGTTTTTTTTTTTATTTTTGCATGTCCATTTTCTAAACTAGATATTTTGAATTATCATCTATTACCATTTGCTTCATTTTGTCTATACGAATTTTTGATTCCCAATTTAGTGTTCAGGTTTCAGTTTTTGTCAATGAATTATTATTATTATTATTATTATTATTATTATTATTTGTCCGGGTTACCGAGGTATTTATTTATCCAAATCATGTAGTGACCAGTCAGGTTAGCGGACCTAAAACTATTGTATCGGTGTGAATATCTGTGATTTCTTTATTTTCTTCATATTATTTCCTCCCACATTTTAGGTCTGCTAGTAGCCTAATGGGTTTAAATGTTATCGGTGCTGTCACCAATCACTTAGCTATCCTGAACACTATCTGTTCAATACTAATCTCGGTCACATTTGACATTTTGTTCTTCAACACTTCTCACTGCAATATACCAATATGGAAGTGAGGGGTCAAATTTGAATTAAATGCAAATTTCACAATTAAAATTTAATAATGTAGGGTGCGTTTTCCTACTATAAGTTTGTATGCCCCACTTTCACTCCCCATACGTGCCATCGCAATCTACGAGACTGAATATCTCTTATAACATCTTGGTTGCCAATAAATACCATGCTGTTCAATGATATGTATCTTTTCCATTCACATGTACATCTCTCCTTTTTAAAAATTTCCTAAGAACTTTATCCACAAATACTCGTAATGTTTCACCTCCCTTAAAGTAAACAAACACAGCTAAAACAATAACAATATTTATATTTATTTTTAACGTTTTTTAGAAACAATGAGACCTCAAGAGTGGCATAAACTCCCACAAGGGTGTATCCTTACCCCAGAGAGGGATGAACGTGTTCATTTCTTAATTATAATCACAAATTAAAACATGACTAACAGTACCATATCATATGTAATAAACTCCATTATTAATAATATTTCAGTAGGTTTTACTTACTCACTTACTTACTCACTGGCACTATCGAACCCGTAGGTTCATGGCCGCGCGGACATAAGCTCTCCATACATCTCTATCCTGAGCTAATGCTTTCCAATCATTCCCTGTATAATCTACTTCCCTCAAATCAGAGTTAATGTTGTTCTCCCCACCTCATTCTTGGTCTACCAACTGGCGTTTTCCTTCTGGCTTTCCTACAAGAAGTTTCCATGCACGTCTTTCATTCCCCATACGCGCAACATGTCCTGCCCATCGCAGTCTACGGGACTTAACTGTTCTTATTATATCTGGCTTCCTATAAAGACCATGTAGTTCATTGTTATGTAGTCTTCTCCATTCACCTGTCTGTTCATCTCTCTTTGGTCCAAAAATTTTCCTAAGAACTTTATTCTCAAATACTCGTAATCTCCTTTCCTCCTTAAAGTAAGAGTCCATGTTTCGCACCCATATAATATAACTGGTAGAATAATAGTTTTATATATTTTCAGCTTAACGTTTTTTGAAAGGAGTTGGGACATCAAAAGTCTCTGCAATGCATAATAGCATGCATTTCCAGAATTGAGCCTATGTTTAATTTCTTTGTGCATCTCATTCCTATTTGTGATTATTGATCCTAGGTATTTGAATTCAGCCAATTCCTCAAAATTTCCCTCATTTGTCATAGCTGTCCATTTCCATTATATAATGTATTTCTACGTGTGACCATATATTAGTTTTACTGATATTTACTTCCAGTCCTAATTTCTTAGTGTTACTCAATTGTGTTGTGCGTGTTGGCCTTTAGTATCTCCTCGCTATCGGCCAGTAGTATTACATCATCAGCATAAACTAACAGCTTATTAATACCATTCAGTGTAAGCCTTCCTCATTCTCTAAAGATTTAATGGCATGCTCTAGTACAAATTAAATAGTAGAGGAGATAGTGCATCTCCTTGCTTCAACCCATTGTGGATTTCAAAAGTGTCTGAAAAACTGTTTGCCTACACGCACCCTACTAGTTGAGCCATTTAGACACAATTCGTATAAGTCTAACTAACTTTTTAGGAATTCCGAACTCCAGCAGGATACTATATAAACTTTCCCTCTTAATTGAATCATATGCTCTTTTTGAAGTCTACATATAGTTGATGTACAGTACCATTATATTCCCATTTCTTTTCTAAAATCTGTCTTATACTAAAAATCTGATCTGTTGTAGACTTGTTCTTCTAAATGCACATTGATGTTTTAGTCTATTAAAATAACTTATGTGCTGGATATAAAAATTCAGTTCTCAAATTCGCATGGAACAAATTGCGTATTACAAAATTGGAATAGCATATGTGGAAACAAGTTGTTATCCACAAATCCACAAATCAGTAAACTCATCTTCAAAACCATCTATCAAATATTCTTTCAGAGAAGGGAAAAGTTTCAATGTAACACATATATACGAACTCATTTAGACCAGATGATGGACAGTAACCCTGGTCTGAATTCAACTCAATGCAATCATAAATATCGGAGATATGTCTTTTAATACAATTTTTCTATCATTTTCTTCGAATGTAGAATCTTACATTTAGTTACGCATGATAATATTATAACAATAATTATAAAAACATGAATTAATATTTATTCTTTACAAGAAATTATTAACATCACATTTTAAAAATTAATAAATTTGTTAGTGTTCATTTAGACCATTTTATAGCAAGGCCCCTCTTTAATTCACAATAAAATGCCTTTTTTTTTAATATACTCCATTTTAAATCTTAAATTGTTTATCCAAAGGGTCTCCTAAGGCTGAAGTAGTATCACTTTATCTTTTACTCTAAAATAACATTGTAAAACGTGAAATTCAGATGTTAGTAGATGTGTGACAAATTAATTTTAACAATATTTAAACATGTCCTGTGTCATAATTTCTAACATTTTACTTTTAAAGTGAAATGATAATTGGTTTGATATCATTGTTTGATTTTGAATTTGAAAAATATTTCGGACTGACATAAATAGTAATACTGTAAATTACTTTAATATCGAGATACGTAATCAATACTTCGTACAGAAGGCTTTTTTTACTTGTTATTTTTAGTTCGTAATTAACTGGGGTTTACTCGTCTTCTTCTTCTTCTTCTTCTTATTCGACACGATTTAGGTCTTTTGCTAGCCTGTTCCGGCTCCAAATTTCTGCTCTTTCTATCTTTTCTTTGGTCTTCCCAAACTTATTCTAACTCTTGGTGAATAGTTATATGTTGCTTTTCGTAAAGTATTCTGTTCACAGACATCCTTTCTAAGTGTTCTTCCCAGTTAGTTTGTTTTCATTCTTGTGTTTTTAAGGATTCTTTTAATTGTGCCACATATATAATTAAATGTATTAAGTTTGTTAAACGGATCTTCATTTTTAAAATAGGAGATTTCATACCCCAGATATTTAAAATGGTTCACTTGTTCAATGGGTTTCTCCTCCAGAATTATGTTAGCTCTCACGTTATCTGATCCCTTAAAAGCTTAGATTTTCGTTTTAGTATTGATATTTTAAAATTATAATTCTGTATAATGTAATTTAATTGAAAGAGTGATTTCTGTAGACCATCTTCTGAGCAAGATATTAGAACTTGGTCATCTGCAAAAAGTAAGGTATCTAAGATCTTATTTCTTATTTTGAAATGTGAGTCCGTTCCATGTGAGTCTCATTTAATTTACCACTACATGATAGAAACGATAATTAATTATGAAAAGTAACATGAAGCTTGTATTACAATTTGTATGGAAACATGAATAACTTTTTAATAGTACGAGCATGTTATAAAAACAGTAACACTTACATAAAAGATTCTTTTGAAATGTTCAGTAATGAAATTAAGTAATTACTGGTGGTCATCTCCTACTCAACAATATAATAGGCCCATTATTATTAATACAATTTGTTTATTACCTACAAAATATTAAAATAGCGGCACGTTCTGCAGTCCGTTTCTTGATTAGCGAATTCTAACGTGCATTTACTTCCAGAAGTCCATTGACTAACACTATCTTGTTCTAAGAAAATAGCAGAACAATACTGTAAAGGAAATTATCCTATAGTAATTTCATATCCTAGAAAAAACATAAAAACGTGATGAGGCACAAATTATATTATGTAGCTCCTCAAAGTAATGTTTGAATAAGCGACAAAATCAAACGTGAATTAACCCTGGATCTTCTCGAACTGGAGTGGTTTCGTATCATATACATAGTAAATATATAGTACATTTGTCCAAAGTTTCACGCAAGACAATATTACATTTCACGATCTTTCTCTCTGACTTCAACAGCAATCTAAAATTGTCATTAATAAAACGTGTTCACGGGTATTTAAATCCAGCCGTTCGATGTCAGTATTCCAATAACGCATTTAAATGGAAATATCTTGAGTCATTTAAATATTTTTGCAATTCGTTTATGGTGAACCCTTAATATAATATTTAATTAATTAAATTTATTACGGCTCTCACGTAACATCTCTGAATGTGTAGACTTATTTATCACTGCTAGGCCACAGTTGAAGTAGGTCCTATTTGTAAGTTTCTCACATAAATAGCACAGTGAATTGCACTAGGAATTCTTTTTGAAGAATTTAGAGAACCGGCTCTACCTAACAACACAATGAAAAATTTACACAAAGAGAAGGGTCTTCAATAAAAAACAGAATTAACTTCAAAAATGAGTGTGATACATCTTCAAAGCGTAAACCAGCTGTTTGACTCTCCGGCACCAATAAGTGTATTTTTAGCCCTTGTGTTTACTTTGTTCATGTTTATTACAAACACATTGCTTTATGGGTTGACCTTCTTTCTTGTAGGCGTGCAGCCTTCTCCAAATGTGTCTTTCTAACACTTTGGAAACATTATTTTAGGTCGTGTGCCTTCAAAAAATTGTCTTTCTACACATGAGACCTGTTGTGCTAAAAGAGCTTCATCAACCCTAAATTTCAATCTGTCTTTCTTTTTCTGGTTTGCAAGGTGAAACTAGTTGATAATATACCTATAATAGCTTCACGGGAGGTGTGGATTTGAAAGATCAACATGCTACAAAGGCGGAAGATCTAGGGTTCGAGTCCCGGTGTGTCAAGATATTAAACTGAATCAAACTTTCAGGCGGCACTGTGACCCCGGTGTTGACTCAGCTTCTAACTGAAATGAGTACCAGATGTTTGTTATGGGCCATCAAGCAGAGATAAGTATCCGGCTTACATCAAATACCAATAGTCTAGAAAAGTGGGAGCCTTAACCTCCTAATATCCTAAGGCCTGTAGTGGACCACTTTACGTTTTACATAATGAGTGAGTAGTAGACTAATTACCTTTCCATAATGTAAGGGTATCGTCAATTGAAATATATATATATATATATATATATATATCTGAAATTTACTGTTGCACTGTACTATAGCGTAAATCGGAAATAACTTTTTTGGGCCTTTATATGTACTGAATTTTGCGACATTATTATTAAAAATGAAGAGATTTGAAAATAGATTCAAATTGATAGACAAGCTAATCTACAAAAGAAAAGGCGAATTTATTTTTCTAAGAAATTCTTTATCGAGTTATAAATATAAGAAAAATGTCGGAGGCCGCAAGAATAAATGCAAATATAAAATTATTTTAACTTGTTACTCAGAGCCGTCATCGATTAATATATGCACTAATATAAACTTTGAAATTTCTACATAAAATTTACATAAACGGGAAATTGTTAATGTAAATACAATGATCATAATAACACTTTAAAGCAGTGCGTATACGTCACGTCGCTCCGCATCTGGTGACGAATTGAACCTGCGTACATGTCACGTACCTCCACGCTGACGGGTTAATATTCCAACAAACAAAGGATGTTATTAGTAAGAATAAATCAGAAATAATAATCCGGGCAATGGCTGAATATATACATGGTTTCCTTTTCAAGACCTCCCATGTGGTGAGTGCAGGAACATTACATAATAGACAAATAGATCGAAGAGGAAAATGAAAATTTTAAACGTCATAATAATATTTTCCCAGAAAAAGTACGGAAAGTATTTGATGGATGTTCAATCAATTAAGTATCACTTTGAATTTAAGTACATCTTGGGAATTGGAATGGAATATTCCAGTAAACATTTTTAATTCACTGCACATTACAAATTTTATTGAAGCAGATCATGGTGATTATGATGTTGTACTATTCAGAACTGTGAATAACTATCTTAATGATGTGATTAACACTGACATTTGATTGTTGAATGCAGTAGAACATAAAATCAGTTTTCCACACTCTTTTCTGAACTACGAGTGTACGTACCTTGTCCAGGAAGATATATTCGCCATGGGAATTTTTATAAAGTTTTCACTCCTTATTGTTTTCCGTGACATGTATCTTTATTTGTCCGTCGCCGTGGCTTAGTCGGTAGAATCCCTACCTTCCACTTTGGCGACCCGGGTTCGAATCCTGGCGGGGTAGGGAATTTTAAATCTCCACCCTGGGTCTGGGTGTGTATGTGTCCTGTCCTTGTATCTATGTGAGGATAAAAGAAAGTTAACAAAAACAGGTAAAGAAAAGGAAAAAAAGATAAAACAAAAAGAAAAAAACAGTATAAACGAAAAAGAAATGGCAGTGAACACAATGTTTACTTCAAAAAGCAAGTGAATCTGGCATGTGATACAGTCTCTATTACATTTCGGCGGTTGTTACTTCAGTTGTAGTACGTAAAATGTCAACAAAAATTAAACCTAGACTGTTTTTCTTCATGAGGATATATTATTGTCTAATAATCAGTACTGTTCACAGAGTTATTTCACAAGTTCTCTAATTGAACCTGAATTACTATTGAGGAAATTATAAATCAAAATTTGACGCTTTTTACGAAAGAAGAGATATTTCAGGCTTTATTTATGTTGGGTGAAGACCTTTACGAAATCAGGAATTAAATAAAAGGTTCATGTGTAAATACTACATTTCCTATTGAAGAATTATTCACTTATGAACGCTCTGGACTCACTAACAGTGACTTGGATATGAAAATTAAACTCCCCCGTCATTTGACCGCGATTAAACCTTGTTCTATTTATTTTACTGATACCTCTAGATATTCTATTCAATTCAATCCACTCAGCTCATATTATGAAACATTCAACTAAAAGTTTTACAATTGTTTACTTGTCAAATAAGTAGACGATTACATTTCGTTTATATCTCATTTTGACTTGAACATTACAATTCTTGAAAAAAAAGTTCGAAAAGAAACTGTTTAACAATATTTCATTTTCAAAATAAACCTTTGAAAATTGTTTCCATCATATAATTATTTGTGTTGTAATATCAGAAGTAAGCTTATATTTTTATGTGAAGTCTTATCATATACAATTAAATATTGATAACTTCGTGTGTATCTTTATAACGCATATACAATTCTTCTATGCGTGTATTTGTCACTCTACTTCTCCTAAACTACTGGATCGATTTTGATTACTTTTTTGTCTGGGTCTGATTGGGTCCTTCGATGGATTTAGATTCGCAATTGGAGCCTCTAAAACCATTAGGTGTAAGAGTTCACCTGAAGTGAAAATTTAAAAATCTCTCTAGCAGTCACATTTTTCGATATTTCACAACCAAGCTCCGTATATCCTAATAAAGTAAACCGAGATACATATTATCCAAAAATGACCCAAATCGGATAGTTAGAAGTGGATGTTTGCCTGAAATCAGAAATTAAAACTGCCTAATTGACTGGACTGATTTTGATAAAATTTTGGGTCTATGTTTGAGTGGGTCCCTGGATGGTTTATATTCACAATTTCATTCGGTAGGAGGCGCTGAGATCGGGTTATAGGATTTTTCATGACAGATGTATAATAATTTGCATTATCGACTTATTCCGCCCGACAAAAATGTGACGTCATCATGCACGCTTTACAGATTGCAGCGAGGAGTTTTCTTGCGAACCTATATAATACGTCTTAATTAGTGACTTTTATGGTAAATAAAAGTAATTCATATTCTTATCGTCCAGCCATGACAAGAGAATTGAATGTTTTGGTAGGACAAGATCTGCCAGCTCCGCTAGTGTATATATATATATACAGGTTGTATAGTCTAATTTTGTACAATGTTAGTAGTCCTATGTAAGTTATATAGAATATAATTTAAAATTCACATATTATCACTATTAGATTTTTTAAATTCTTGTTTCAAAAATATTTGAAATTATATATTGTGTGATTATAAGCTTGTTCTAGAAATAATTGTTAATGTAGAAATATTGCGTTTGACCTCGGAAAGCATATACATCTAGCTGACTGTTTTTGTAGAAATAAAATTACTTACACAATGCTTTATATTTGTAAAAATGTATAACCAATATTGTAACAAAAAATAGGTATTGGACTTCTAAAATGCTTATGTTGCTTGCTGATTATGTATTTCGATATTTAAGATTAATATGAAATCCTCCCCAGGTGGCGGATAGGGGAACGTTCATCAGATATGGCGGGTACTAGGGAAATAAAATACCCAGGGCGAACCAAAACTAGAGCTGCTGCCTTGCAGTAAGATACTGGACTATCCAAGGCTAGAGGAAGAAAACCTTGAATAAAAACTACCCGACCCCCAGGTTGGGGGTTGATGCATCGGGCCAGCTCCTCGTTCATCATAAAAACAAAAAAATGCTAAAAAACCAAACATCATGCCTCGGAAAAACACTCTAGGGCTATTAAAGCTAAGAAAAAGGACTTTGAAAATTGGGACCGTACAAAACTTGGATAGAAGGGGTACAAGCAGCTATGAATATCAGAGGAATGCAGGAAGATCAATGGATCGATAGAGAGGAATGGCGTTTGGTTCCGGAAGATGGCGGCATCTGCCATGATAACGGATGATGATGATGAAACAATTCTTTGAAAATTTACAGCATTTAAATAATTTTATGATTCATATCTGTTTTATGGTTGATGTTTTTTCAACAGTATATTACTTAAAATAGTGGAAAACATAATGCTGAAATATGATGTTTTTAACCTGTAATAATTATATTCCCATACATATTTGTTAGCAACATCAATTACCATGAATGGAATTTTTACAGTAAGAAGATAGAAAACAAGTTGAGTTATTTCATTTTGCCCTGTTCCATATGAAATATGACAAAATTAAATAAAAATGAGGTAACAACAGACTATGAAGAAATTGAAGGAAAGTTTTAATAGTATGTGAAAAAATTATACCTTGTAATATAGACCGAACTACCTCAACGGAATTTGATCATGAATGTTTTTAGTATTGACTTGGTAGCAATAATGGCATCGACAGAAGTGCAGCTGTAACAGCAGAAACAGAATCAGTTGCATCACAAACAGTACAAGTAGAGGTATTTGTAGACAGTTCGTTTCGCCTCCTGGAACTTAGTGAGTAAATGAGTTCCTCAAGGCAGCGTGCAGGCACCTCTTCTCTTCTACATTTATATTAATGTCGTGTACAGGAAATACAAGATTGCAATAACCATTTTCACACAGACGACTTGAAGATTTATACATATTTTAGATCTGACGCAGTTAAGTATACATTGTTAAAGTGAGTATTGGCCTTCGGCACGTATCATCATGGTCCAGACAGTTCGGAATAAAACTAAACGTAAGTAATACACAAGTTATCGTGTTAGTGAATAATCAAGCACCATGTGCCAATTTTTGTTGAAAATTGAGATTTGTTCTCGATTCTGACCTATATTCGAATAACCAAATAGAACAAATGACAAAAATAGATCTTTACAAATTATTCCGTAAAGAGTATTATTACTTCCTTCCTAAAAAAATATAAAAAATAGTCAAAACCATAATGATGCCGCATTTTGACAATTGCGTCTATCTATTGATCAACATCGAATGGGGATATGATTGCAGATTGCAGATTCCAGGAAAATAGTAAATAGATGGAAAAGTTATTTTAATCAGCTATTAAAATGTACATTCTCGACAGGATATTGAAGAGGATAATTTACAGAGAGCAGAAACGTTAATTCTAAAAACATTATAGGTTCAAATGGCGATTGAGAAATAGAAGGTGTATAAGGCATCAGGTTCAGATGATATCCTAGCAGAACTGATAAAATCAGTGGGATAAAAATTTATGGACAAGATACACTGGTTGCTTAGTATGATTTTCGAAAAAGAAGCTCTTCCAGATGAATGGAAAGAATCAATTATCGTACCAATTTATAAGAAAGGACATACAACTGATTGCAACATCTAGAGGGGTATCTCATTAATTTCAACTTCGTAAAAAATTCTAACAAATATATTAGTCAGCAGACTTACTCCCTATATTGGTGACATTCTAGGAGACCACCAATGTGGATGTAGAAGAAACAGGTCTAAAACTGATCAGATTTTTACCTTAAGACAGATTTTAGAAAAAGAAATGGGAATATAATGGTACTGTACATCAACTATACGTAGACATCAAAGAAGCACATGATTCAATTAAGATGGAGAAGTTATATAGTATCCTGTTGGATTTCGGAAATCTAAAAAGTTAGTTAGACTTATACGAATGTGTCTAAATTGCACAAAGAGTAGGGTGCGTGTAGCCAAACAGTTTTCGGACACTTTCGAAATCCAGAATGGGTTGAAGCAAGGAGATGCACTATCTCGTCTACTGCTTAATTTTGTACTAGAAAATGCCATTAAATCTTTAGAGAATGTGGAAGGCTTGCAACTCAATGGTATTAATAAGCTGTTAGTTTATGCTGACTATTTAACTCATGCCCCAAATGGGAGTCAATGACCAATCACGTTTCAATGATTTCTGTTTTACAACCAATCAGAGTCGTGTTTCACGAAATATTTATCAGTGTTAGGATTATCATATATTAAACAAAGCTCCTCCTTTTTAATATTCTGAACAGGTCTGACCGTTATTTTGCAGTGACTGAGCCTATAACAAATACGGCTACCAGATTGTATATAATAGTGCTTACATGTCAACATTTGTAGCAATTGATTATACCACCAAAAAAAGAAACCACTGTTTGCACTTTCTTAAATGTACTCGTATTTTTCCCCAGGTAATAATCGAGAAAAATATAATTGTCATATTTACATCATACGACATCAGAAATGAATTAATATACAGATTGATGTGTTTCATTTTTTCTCCACTAGAGAGCATTCTTACAATATTGCGTTCCTTTGGCAATAAATAGTATGATCTGGTTTGCAGTGATAAACAAAAGAAGCAGTAGAAGCGTACCTATCGTTTCTCATTTGTTTTCAAACATCGCCGTTTACATTAAATATATAAATATTTTAAAATAACTATAGTTAAATAATGATTTGTGAGTAAACAGCTTAATTTTATTCGTTAAATAGTCCTAACAAATGCCACTCTTGATTTCCAAATTCTCTAGATAAATTCACTCCTCACTTCGTGAGTCGTGAATTTATCGATAATTTGGAAATCACTCGTGGCATTACTTATGATTATGTTGTAGTATTGGCCGATAGCGAGGATATATTAAAGAACAGCACGCACACAGTATTGAGTAACACTAAGAAATTAGGACTGGACGTAAATATCAATAAAGCTAATATATATGGTCACACGTAGAAATACATTATATAATGGAAATGGACATCTAATGACAAATGAGGGAAATTTTGAGGAAGTGGCTGAATTCAAATACCTAGGAACAATAATCACAAATAGGAATGAGTTGCACAAAGTAAATAAACATAGGCTCAATTCTGGAAATGCGTGTTATTGTGCATTGTAGAGAATCTTGATGCCCCAACTCCTTTCAAAAAACCTTAAACTGAAAATAATTAAAATTATTATTCTACCAGTTATATTATATGGTTGCGAAACATGGACTCTTACATTAAGGAAGGAAATGAGATTACGAGTATGTGAGAATAAAGTACTTAGGAAAACGTTTGGACCAAAGAGAGATGAACAAACAGGAGAATGGAGAAGAATACATAACAATTAACTACATGGTATATATAGGAAGCCAGGTACAATAAGAACAGTTAAGTATCGTAAACTGCGATAGGCAGGACATGTTGCACGTTTGGGGAATGAAAACCTTGCATGGAAGTTTGTTGTAGGAAAGCCAGAGGGAAAACGGCCAGTTGGTAGACCAAGAATGAGGTAGGAGAATAACATGAACAATGATTTTAGGGAAGTAGATTATACAGGGAATGATTGGAATGCATTAACTCAGGATAGGGATGTATCGAGAGCTTATGTCCGCACGGCCAGGAACCTACGGGTTCAATAGTGCCAGTCAGTAAGTAAGTTATTGACCGATATCAGGATGGACTGTTTGCCAAATGCAGTGTGTTCATAATATTTGTCTGAAAAATATGACTCCTTTTGGACAAAAAAGAAAATTACATGGTCTAGTCCTCTTATTTAAGATTCCAGATACTTCGACTCCAATTTATTTAGTCTCGTGTTTCCAGTTAAAATTTTCCAACCATAATTTAAACACACGATCACACACAATATTTTGCTTAATATTATGCAACATAGGACATCCCATCACTCCATATCAAATGCATTTCCACTTTTCGCAACGGGAACACCCAACCACAGGAAATCAGGACCACCCGAATGTTCGAATAATTTAAAATGGATCTAAGTTTATATTTGGTTTAACTTACGGTTGAACATTGCCTTCACGGATGAAGTGCATATATTAGTTAATATTTCCGTTTAATTTATTACAATATTCCTTTTATTAATATTATTATATTGCTGTTACTGTTATAGTTTACTATTATTGTTAATATTATTATTATTTTATCATTGATATTTTTATATTGATATTATTGCTGCCATTAGTGTTATTATTTTTTATTATTATTGCTGTTTTTATTGTTGATATTTTGTTGTTTATTACTGCTATTGTTATTATATTTATTAATATTGATGTTATTTTTGTTATTATTATTATATTATTATTATTATTATTAATTTTATTATTATTGTAGGTTC
This sequence comes from Diploptera punctata, assembly GCA_030220185.1. Lineage (NCBI taxonomy): Eukaryota > Metazoa > Arthropoda > Insecta > Blattodea > Blaberidae > Diploptera > Diploptera punctata. The sequence continues at coordinate 60,897 of JASPKZ010010580.1, forward strand.
TATTATTTGTAGTTGATTCGTCTTCTTTATAATCTGACCGGCTTATCACTATTAGGTTTTAGCATTGCATTTTTTTTTTTCTTATGGGAGGGAGCTGGCCTGCCGCATCAACCCCAACTGGAGGACCAGGGATTTTTTTTCAAGTGTCCATCCTTGGGTTAATTACTTTCACTACTGCTAAGAGCCTGATCTGCCCTTAATGGGAAGAATTTGGCGGAAAAGATCAGATGAAATGATCCCCTAGGCCTCGAATACTCTAATACCATCGGGGACGGAAAAGAATAAGTGTTCAATCCAGAGAGACTGGATAGGAAAGATAAACAGAGATATGGTATGGAAGTGGAAGTAATACCATATCGGTGAATATCTCACCATGCTGACCTGTGCAATTGGTGAGTAGCCCATCCCGTCCCTTCACCACATAAGTTATACGTATAAGTTATATGGTTACTAACAGCTGCACCACGTGAAGGTGGGATTGGACATTAGGAAGATGTGCAGGTCGGTTTCTCTAAATATGGAATTAGTGAGGACGAAAATTATTAATAAAAATACATTTTATAGTACATTCTATTATGGATGAGATCGGGACCTCAAGAAATTATATAGCTGGCGATTTTAACAGCAGAATCGGCAAAGAGGTAGATAATGATGTAGTGGGACCATATGGAGAATTGGAGAAATCTGACAATGGTAGAAGATTGATAGGATTTTGTGAAACTATTCACTTAAAATCCTAAATGGGTTTACCAACATAGAGATACCAAGATACTCTTATTATTGAATCTCCAAATATTTTGAAACCCTATTTCGCCACCAAGGCATGTTAGGGATCTTAATCTACAATCGATAATAGATTTTGTAATAATTAAGAAACATTAAACTTTAAAGACTCAGGATGTAAGGGTATATAGAGGATTATCATGCGGAAGTGATCATTATTTATTGAATGCAAAAATAATATTTTCATTCCAAAATAAAAATGACAGGCTAAATAAAACTAAAAATGAAGAGGACATGACTTCTCAGCAACTCTATACAACTTGGATAGTTTGGTGAATGAGAGCACATCATATATGTATAAGAATAGGTTAGATTATGAAGCAAAATCTTTCACTCAGACGCCTAGATTAAGAAATTAAAAGAATTAATTAATTAGGACGACTATTATTACATTATATATCATGTTAAATTCTATAGGACGAAATAGTCGTCGTAATATTGAAATATATATGGAATAAAATCGTGAGAAACACGGGGATTTGATTTTTATATAATTAAATAAAAATAAATTGAATCAAACGAAGTTGATAGAATTAGGAATAAACGATCAGTTAGTTATTAAGGAAAACCATTTAACAAGTACATGGTACCGCTTTGTTAAGCGACAGGTTCTTGACGCGGCTACAAAGGAAGTCTATTGTACTAGCAGATTACCGGACATTTCTTGTGGACCAGTAATCCAAGATCTTAAACCGAGCTTCGTTGACAGTCATGAACAAAGAATTGATGTATGACTTGGAAACTACAGCGTGGAGTAAACAACTCATTATAACGAACTCGACAAACCGCGAGGACGCGAAGCCTAGCAAACAAGCGGGAAAAGGCCACTGACCCAAAGAAAGTTATATAATAAATTTAGACCGGGATTCCCCGGGGTACGAACTCTTGTTAGGACTGTATTTAGGATGGGAGTATTCATACAGGGAACATGGTGGATCCTTGTCCAATGGGAAGACGGCGATCCCTTCTTTGGTACTAAGGAATCGTTGTCAGCCAATACATAAAGTGTTTGTATCGCGACAAGGTAATGACCTCATGGCGACACGATGACAGAGAAAGGGTAAGCGAAGTTTACCTTGTACCCAACAAAATTATGTTAAGTTAGTTCTGTGAAACTCATCTCCGCAACCCATCGATAAAAGAGTTCGGCGTCCCGAGTTCTGCGTAACTCATCGGGGCGGGAATTCTCCGCTGCCCACAGATAAAAGCATAACTTACAACAATTTGCTGTGATAGATCCTCAGAGATTACATCTTGGACTCTAAATGCGTTCCTGCGGCCAATACCTTGTCCGACTTTAATATGTCTACAATTGTATGTGTAACCAGTGTCCACATCAATTAATAAATAAAGTATATTTATTAAAATTCATCTCGCGTGGTCTTGCGCCGGCCAGCTCCTTACTTATCCCTAGAGAAAGAACCTCGGCTCTACCGATTTCCAACCTGAGCAACCTAAATTCTCATACATGGAGAAATCCTTTCGGTACTCCTGGCGCCCAAACATCCTTTATTACCTATAAACCCAAAATAATACCCTCTTAATGATCAGTTACTAATCGCTACGTTTGACAATGCTCAGTAAGAATACAACTATACAGTAAAACATAAGAAGCTTTAGGAGATGCAAATAGAGAAATAAATAAATTCAAATATATTTGGAATGAGGACTTAGCAAACGAAATAGCAAACAAAAATGAAAAATATTTAATGTGGCTGAATACCAAAAGATCTTAAAGACAAAATACAATATAATGAAGCTCAAGCAAGAGTTAGAAAATTACAGAAGCTAAAAATCAGAGCTGGGGACAATTAAAAATTCAAACATCTATTGAAGGAAAACGAAATACTGAATCTTGGAGAATTAAAAATAAAAGAGAAATAAAAGAAGTGGACAAACAAATGTACAAATAATATCTATGACTAAATGAAAATTATTTGAAAGCTTTACTATCAGATAACACGGTATTTAAATTAGATAACGTTCAAAATATTCCAGAAATAAATGAAGATGAATATGTTCAATTAGACATCCATCGATAGTAATTCTGCCCAAAGGCAGGTCCATCACTGCAATCATAGCATTTTCATGCTATGCTTGCAGCTTTATAGGGAATTGTGTAGGTGTGGTAGCTTCCCGTTGCTTCCACACCGGTGAAGGATGATGATGATAATGATAAGGATGATAATGATAAGGGTGATGGCCATATGATTTCGGGGACCGTTTGGGCCTTAAAGTTTTCCTGACATTTGTCTTACAGGTGAGGAAAAACCCCGATAAAAACCTCACCAAGAAAAACTGCCCCGACCGGGGATCGAACCCGGGCCCGCTGCGTGACAAGGCAGCACGCTACCTCGAGACCACAGCTGTGGACCAATTAGACATAGAGGGATGATATTGAAATGAACATTCAATCATAATGTTAAAAGATTCCGGGCTGCGTGGTATTTCTTCTGGAATAAACACCCAATTATAGACCAGGTTGGCTTGGAATATATTAACATTATGATTACCGGCCGTGAATCCTGCATTCCACGAATATTCAATCATTAAAAAATAAAAGAACTAGTGGTCCAGAAGGAATGCCAGCGGAACTATTAAAACATGGATCCCACCATTTATTTGAACGACTGAGATAATTATTTACAAAATGTATGAATGGTGAAAAGTTCCTGAAGAGTGGAAACTAGGACACATTTCGACAATCCATAAAAAAGGAAAAAAAAACTAATGCTAAAATTATAGAGGTATAACATTAACAAGTACTATGAGAAGACTCAATGGATGTATACTAAAATATTACTTTGAAAAAGCTATAGTGATATGGAATTAGAGGAACAGTCAGGATTTGGAGCAGGTCGTTCCATAAACGACATTTTATTTTGCATTACTCACATAGAAAAGAAAATGCAATATGGATAACCTTTGTTACTACTACTTGTAGATCTTGAGAAAGCATACGACAATGTCCCTATAGAGAAACTATGGGTTGCTTTAAGACGTAAGGGAATTAAGCCTATATAATTAAAGCCTTACAAACATTTATATGACAGTTGCATATCTAAAATTAAAATTGTAAGTTGTCACATGGTTTTACGATAAATTACTATATAAAAGTCAAGCTTGCTGTCTATCACCGACTCTGTTAAAAATATATTTACATTAATTATTAAAGAATTGGAGGAGAAAATGTTCAAGCATGGGAATTCCTATTTCAAGCAACAAAACTTTGTACAACTTACATTTTGCAGATGATCTATTGTTAATTGCACAAGATTATGAAGATTTAGAATATATTACTAGAAAATTAATAGAACAATATGAAAAATGGAGATTAATTTTGAGCATGAAAAAAAATCAATTCGTGAACCAGAATAAAATGTAATTTTGGAGACTGGAGAAACAATAAAATCTTGTAGTGAGAGCACATATTTAGGAATTAAAATAAATAAAAATTGAAATTATGAAGAGGAAATAGGAAATAGAAATAATAAATGAAAATTGCAATTGCTTGCCTCAATGAAATATGTGGGATGAAAATATAAGTAATAAAATAAAATGAATATATATCATACAATTGTTAAAAGCATCATTACTTATGAAGCAGATCTTTGGCCATTAACAATAAAAGAAATAAATATCTTTTGGAAACGGAAATGGATTTTATACGAAGGGCAGCAAGAATTTCAAGAAGAGAAAAAATTAGGTACTCAGTTATAAGGGAGAAAATGAAGATTGAAGACACTATTTTAGATTATATTAAAACTCAGCAATTAAGATAGTACAGACATGTCCAGCGAATGGAAGAGGATCGGCTACCAACATCTGTTTTAGAATGGATACCAGAGGGAAGACGAGCCAGAGGAAGACCTAAATCTCCTGGAATAAGGGAATATATTTATGCATGAAGGAGAAACATCTAAAACCAGGAGATTGGATGGACCGACAACATTGGCTATTGGGAATCGGACGATGTCAAAGACATTAATCAACCTATGATCTGTCTATTATTATTATTGTCGTTATTATCATTACTATTATTATTATTATTAATAATAATAATATCGTTGTTGTCGTTTTCCTTGTCGTCATCGCCATCATTGTTATTGTCGTTGTTGACGTCGTCGTTGTTGCTGTTATTCTAGTTTTTGTTGTGTTATTATTATTACTGTTATTATTAATGTTATTTTATTTGTTATTATTAACATTATTAAAATTAGTATTATTAGTAGTAGTAGTAGTAGTAGTAGTAGTAGTAGTAGTAGTAGTAATAGTAGTAGTAGTAGTAGTAGTAGTAGTAGTAGCAGTAGTATTATTACTATTATTCCTGCAAGAAGAAAGAAGGAAATACCTTGATACTCATGGGTACAAGAAATGTGAACAGGAATGAGAACAAGAGGGCTGGAGGACATGGAGTGGATGGATGGAGTCGAGTGGATAAGGAAAATAAAACTTTAGAAATAGAAAGAATGTAAACATTGAAAATCTGTATATTAAATGAAATTATTGTTGTTATTATCATTATTATTATTAACATAATAATAATAGCTTATTTTAATAATAATAATAATAATAATAGCTTTATTTTTACCTGGCAGAGTTAAGGCCTTAAGGCCTTGTCTACCACTCAACCAGGACTTAACTGCACGCGGGTCGCTTTAGCTATTCGTGCATATTCACATTACATGAATAAAGCATACGTACATATATGAATACATAAATGCACTTATTTATGCTTATATATATATATATATATATATATATATACATATGTTATAATTAAATTTTTAACATTGAGCAATGCAAGCTTATATATATATATATATATATATATATATATATACATTGGCGGATAAAATTGATAAACAAAGACAAAATGGTACGAACATCTACTAATAATGCCAGATGATAGACCTTCTAAAATGATTTTAAACTACAGACCTACAGGATATATAAGTCAAGGAAGACAATTTGCTAGATGGAGAGACCAAATCTCTTGAAGTCGGAACGGGCCAGAGGACCTACGTCTTGATGTTGTTCATGATGATGATTATATAGCAAGCTGTCAATAACTCATTTCATATCCCTCTCTTATTCATATATCTGCGTGTCTCTCATTTGAACAATTTCAGGGTTTTGCATTTGTAACCTAATGGACTCACGACGTTTTGCCTGTGCGTGGTTGGGTGTGCCTCAGTCGGCTAAGCCGCTCATAAACTCCGCACGTACAGTATCTATGAAAATCTTACGTTACATAAGATGCTGGAAATGTCGTCCACCCTCGACTAAACAGGCATTATATCGGGGGAAAACACATTCTGATTCACTTGAATAAGTTGGGTCACTGTAATGTTTCCGATTTCATTTCCAATATTTTGTTTTAGTTCTTCCAATGTACATATGAGGATTTGGCTCGTAAATTTGTCATTCAGGTTTTCCCACAAGTAAAAATCAAACAGTTAGATCAGGAAAGCAAGAGGGCCTTACGCTATCACTAATCACTCTACCTTATAACACTTCCCTACCGGTAATATTCATGGACTCCTCTGCTGTATGAGCAGTAGCAGAATCTTGTTAAAACCATCCACATGATTTCTCTTCTTTCTGTCAGTTCACGAAAAATGGTTGTCAAAATGTAATTTCAGTACCTCTCTGCATTTATAGTCTGCTGTAAAATATTGAACCGATTATGCGTCTTGCCCTATCAGCACACCAAACTCCAACTTTCCGATCTTAATGAGGGATATCTTGAACGCGATGTGGATTTCCAGATGCTCAGAACCGATTGTTATGAGTGTTGACACGACCATTTAGGTGCAACCACGCCTCTTCGGAAAATAACAGAAGCTGTGGATCAATTAAACCGTCATTCACTGAAGAAATAAACATTCACAATACATGATACAGATTCACTTGTTATAAACAATGGACACGTGTGCACTTGTAAGACTTTAGTTAATAATTTAGTTGCATCTTCTAGAAGATAAGACTTTACATGCTTTATGTGCGGAGTTTATGTAGGATCAAATCCGGCTGTGGCACACCCAATCGCACACAGGCAAACAATAGGAAAATGCAATCTTCGTGACGATAGTAACGACAATGAAGTTATATTGATCGCCTTCGTGATATCAAAGGAGAGCACAACATTCCAAGCATAAGGCTATTCTTAAATACACCTGGACGTCTACAGGTGGTGAAACGCGAAGTACGGAAATCGTTATATTAATAGATAAACGCTGTCACAGTACCATCATTCACTTTAGATCAGTAAAGGGGCAAATTATAGTTAGGATCATCATCTGGTCAGGGTGTAATTCAGAGAATAGTTTTCCTCTGATGAGAGGAACAAGCACTAAAATGACTCAGAAAATTTAGATTAAAAACTTGAGAAATAATGAACTGCAGCAAGAATCTTCTTCTTCTTCATCCAAGCACGTCTTAGGCCTATGGGCGTCTTACAAATTTACTGATGAATTTTGTATCCAGCGTTTCCTTGGACGGTGCAGAGATCTCTTCCCTATTGGCCAATAACGAAATATGCTCTTGAGAAATCTACCTGAACTCATTCGTCGCAAATTATTCATCCAGTTTTTGTGGTATGTAGGGTACACGAATACCGGATGAAAATTACTAATAGATTTGAAATACTGGAAAGTTCAGATGAAAACGTGTTAATGGAAGAATAATAGAGAATGGGGGACCATAAGATACATTTTAAATTTTGAGCATCAGAGGGCGTAAGCCATTTAAAAAAATAAAAATAAGATATGATTTGATGAAGAATGTGCCGAGAATGTACAATAAAGAACGCTAGCAAAAATGAAGTACTTTTTATTCCTAAAAATGTTATTTTGGCCGTGCATTGATGTTACTCGTTTGATGCACATGATGACTAGAAGTTCCCTGATGTTTAAATAAAAATGTATTTTGGATGGAGAATAACTACAATAGTCGTTTTCGTTTAACGTTGTTCACATATGCAAAAGTTGAACGATATTTCAATTCGTCTCGAAGTTCTGTAAGAGTTCTTGGTAATACTTTTTCGTAAATGCTTACATATTATACTAAATTGTCGATATCAGAATTCAGGTCATTCTGAAAGAATAACTGAAATTTAAAAATGTGATTTATTTTTATCACTCGAGGATATAGTGCACAAATAATTAAAATGTAATCCAAAAAAAAACATTACTGTGTTAATGATCTCTGGAGAAGTTGTAAGAATATTCTATCGGTACCTTAACTTCTACAGCAATACATTTTGCTAGTGCTAATGGGATAGTGTTTTCAAAAACAGAATCAAATGTTCGATTTTCTCGACACTTTCCTAAGATACCGGTATTTACACTATTTTAATTATTTCGTAATACAAAACTAGAACCGTAAACATATTTTGGAGTAGTATAAAAAGACATATATTTTTTCAGAATATTTCAGCTATGGTAACAAGAGCATTCATGAACTCGAACGTAGGATAGTCTTGAGTAAAATATGTGCATTACTACTTAAAGAATTTGTTTCTTCTAGGAATAACACGATTTCAAAGGAAATCTGAAATTGTAAAATAGCATCGTGTCTCTCAGTCCATCTAGTATGACATAATGATATAAATTTAGTTATTTATTCTGAGAGAAACAAAATTACTATTTTTGTCTTAAACGGTGATGTGCCTTTACAAAATAGTCTCTGAGAATTTTATCCCCTGCATCAACTCGACATTTATGAAGTTACTTAAAATCTCCCCTATTTTCATCTTCAACCCCATGTTCTAAATCAATGACACTGTCATCCCTTTGCCCTCAAGTAAAAAGTTCTGACGACCGCAAAAAAAAAAAAAAAAAACAAAAACAAAAAACCAAGACAAATTCTAATGATTTTCATTTACTCTTTTATTCAGTTCATAGTTCAATAGAACTTCAACATTCTGTGTTTTTTTTCTCTTTTATACTTTCTGCTAAAATTCTCGCTTTTAACGTGGGTTGTTGTATGATGACTATTGTCTAAATGTTCCCCGAATTGTAACTGATCCCTAATACGACTCCCTCCTTTTGACCAAATCGAACACACAATCGACATTTAGCACCGTCATTCTTTTTACTTTAGCTTACGTAAGCAAAGGGAAACTGCTAACGAGGAACACCGGAAACGCCTGAAGTGTCCAGTTTTTTTAATTTAGCAGTAAGATGTAAATTGTTTGTAAACTCACGGACTCTATAATTAGCAACGCCATCGCGAAAATCTTGGTTTACAAAATGTCCTATGTTAAGTTCATCGTAATCATTATATACTGTTCCTAATGATGTTTTCAGTTCACATTCATTGTCGCTATTGGTATTGGCTCTCAAATTTGTAACACAATCATTATAAGGCATCACTTTTTCGAATGTCCAATTCTTACCTTCAGCTTCAGCGCACGACTTTATAACGAACCGTAATAAATTAGTCTCAATTTTGCGTTTCGACATCTTACAATAACGGACCACCAAGGATCACTTCATTGAGAACTACTGACACTGAGATAATTACTTTTAACGGGAATCGACAATTAACAGAACATAGCTTGAAGTTCACATTAATGAAACGGTTCTTTTAAGTTAATAACACAAGTCGACAGTTTTTTTGCCCTTTTCCATTATTGAAAACAGAGCTCTACAAATAATTTCCTTCAGACCTATATTTAATTTTCGATTATTGGAATCATCCAACTATCTTACTGGCACTATCGAAAACCACGTAGGAGTATGGCTGCGCGGACATAAGCTCTCCATACATACCTTTCCTCCCCCTTATATAACATATTTCCTTCAAATCATAGTTAATGTTATTATCTTACCTCATTCTTGGTCTACCAATTGGCCCTTTTTTCGTGCCACGTATCTTGCCCATCGCAGTCTACGAGATTATTAACTTTTCTTATGGAATCGGGTTCCTTATAAAGATCTTTTAGCTCACTGTCAGGTTTTCTTCTCCATACGCCACCTATTCATCTCTCTTTGCTACAACATATTTTTAAGAACCTTTCTAACTCTAATATATATATATATATATATATATATATATATGTGTGTGTGTGTGTTATAATTAAATGTTAACATTGAGCAATGCAAGCTTAATATGGTATGATAAGAAAAATAAATGCCTGGTCGGGATTCGAACCCGGATCTCTGAGTCTGTACCTCAGCGTGATATCCATTACACTACCAGGCGAATCCAATTCAAACACTTATTTTTCTTATATATGTATTATATTCTCCATTATTACTAGATATCGCGAGAACTCGGTCTTCACTGCCATCTAGTAGCTGACTATAACAAATAAGCAAATTAAAGAGAATATTTTTACCTTATAGCAGTGACGCTTTATAGATGTTATAATTAAATGTTTAACATTGAGCAATGCAAGCTTAATATGGTATGATAAGAAAAATAAATGCCTGGACGGGATTCGAACCCGGATCTCTGAGTCTGTACCTCAGCGTGATATCCATTACACTACCAGACGAATCCAATTCAAACACTTATCTTTCTTATATATGTATTATATTCTCCATTATTACTAGATGTCGCGAGAACTCGGTCTTCACTGCCATCTAGTAGCTGACTATAACAAGTAAGAAAATTAAAGAGAATATTTTTACCTTATAGCAGTGAGGCTTTATAGATGTTATAATTAAATGTTTAACATTGAGCAATGCAAGCTTAATATGGTATGATAAGAAAAATAAATACCTGGACGGGATTCGAACCCGGATCTCTGAGTCTGTACCTCAGCGTGATATCCATTACACTACCAGGCGAATCCAATTCAAACACTTATTTTTCTTATATATGTATTATATTCCCCATTATTACTAGATGTTGCGAGAACTCACTCTTCACTGCCATCTAGCAGCTGACTATAACAAGTAAGCAAATTAAAGAGAATATTTTACCTTATAGCAGTGAGGCTTTATAGATGTTATAATTGAATCTTTAACATTGAGCAATGCAAGCTTAATATGGTATCATAAAAAAATAAATGCCTGGACGGGATTCGAACCCGGATCTCTGAGTCTGTACCTCAGCGTGATATCCATTACACTATCAGCGAATCCAATTCAAACACTTATTTTTCTTATATATATATATATATATATATATATTATATTCTCCATTATTACTAGATGTCGCGAGAACTCGGTCTTCACTGCCATCTAGTAGCTGACTATAACAAGTAAGCAAATTAAAGAGAATATTTACATATATATATATATATATATATATAAGAAAAATAAGTGTTTGAATTGGATTCGCCTGGTAGTGTAATGGATATCACGCTGAGGTACAGACTCAGAGATCCGGGTTCGAATCCCGTCAGGCATTTATTTTTCTTATCATACCATATATATATATATATATATATATATACACTCGAACAGTACTGATCAAAGATGCAATTAAACGTCTTAATAACGGCCTTGACTTCATAGCAACATGGACAAAACAATCGTTATTATAATTTCTGAGAGTTATCGGCCATCAAGGTCAATTAAACAAATAGATTATCCCTCGATTCTTTCTGTAAATATAAATAAAACTGAATTTCCATTTAAACCGCCCGTAAATAACTTGGTATATATTTCGACCAAACCTTACTTGGCTAGCTCATTTAAAAAATTGTAAAAAAGAATATATTCAACCTTTCATTTTCTAAAAGTTTGAATAATTTCGTTCATTCTTCATTGGATCAGCGCTTGTCTCAACTTTGATTGTGCCGCATTTCGATTATTGTGACTTATTCTTACCCGACATGAATATCACATTCGTACAAACGCTGCAACTAGTTCATAATTCTTGTGCACGTTATATATGTAACAACCGTAAATTAGATCACTTAATTCCAGTATTTCAAATGTCGTCGCTCCGATTGGAAGACAAGACAAGACAAGACAAGACAAGACAAGACAAGACGATTACTCAACACTTTGTCCATCTCATCACCTTTTTTTACTTCTAATAGCTTCCATTCACTATCTACCCACCATAACTTAAACACAAGATTAACAGAAAACTTAACTGTAGCTGTACCTCTACATTCAACACCTCACTATTCCTCATTCCTCCATGTTTCAGCCTCCCGAATCTGGAATTCCCTCCCCTCGTATCTCAAGGACCGCCCGACTCAAAAATAGTACAAAAAAAAGCTCGCTAAACATTTCCTTATATAACCGTGTTCCAGGTGTACTTTCATTATTCTTTAACATTTTACGTTTTATTTGCCAAGCTAATTACTTAATCAAATTACATGCTATTATTACTATTAATGTCATTATTATTAATATTAACAATGAACTACATGGTCTTTATAGGAAGGCAGATATAATAAGAACAGTTAAGTCTCGTAGACTGCGATGGGCAGGACATGTTGCACGTATGGGGAGTGAAAGACTTACATGGAAGCTTCTTGTAGGGGAAGACGCCCGGTTGGTAGACCAAGAATGAGGTGTGAGAATAACATTAACTATGATTTGAGAGAAGTAGATTATACAGGGAATGATTGGAAAGCATTAGTTCAGGATAGGGATGTATGGAGAGCTTATGTCCGCGCGGCCATGAACCTACGGGTTCGATAGTGCCAGTGAGTAAGTAAGTAAGTATTATTAATATTATTGTTCTGTCCTTGTCAACTCTATATTGTGTAGTGTAGGCCTATTATGTATTACTAATTCATAATTCTTATTACATATCCTGGTTAAGTGAAATACAAGGCCTTAATGTCTTATCTCCATCAGATAAAATAAACGAAGTAAATAAATAGGTACATAAGCAAATAAAAATAAAGCCAGAATGCAAGTTACGCATCCATGTAGTATAAGTGGGTGAATAAACGTTTTATATATTTCAGCTTAACGTTTTTTGAGAGGAGTTTGGACAATGCATCATACATAATACGTAATAGCGTGCGTTGAGCCTATGTTTAATTTATTTGTTCATATCATTCGTATTCGTGATTGTTGTTCATAAAAACATTGATTTCAGTCATTTTTCAAAATTTTCTTCATTTGTCATTAACTGTCCATTTCCATTTTTTAATGTATTTCTATATGTGAATGTGTATTTAGTTTTATTTATGTTACTTCCAGCCCCAATGTCTTAGTGTTAGTCAATACAGTGTGCGTGTTGGCCTATTTATCGACTCGGTATCTGTAATAATACTACATCATCAGCATAAACTAACAATTTATTAGCACCATTGAGCTGTAGATCTTCCTCTACCTCTAAAGATTTGATGACATGCTGTAGTTGAGGAAATACTACATCTCCTTGCTTTAACCCACTGTTAATTAAAAAAGTATCTGGACTTCAGACACATTCAAATAAGTATAACTAACTTTCTATGAATTCTGAACTTCATCCCATTACATAAATTATACCTTCTCCCTCTTAATGGAGTCGTTTACCTTTTTGATATTAAGATCATCTGCGGGAACTAAATGAACATACGTAGTTATTGTAACTATGCTCATTTTATATTTCATTATATATATATATATATATATATATAGTCCACCGCTGTGGTCTCGAGGTAGCGTGCTGCCTTGTCACGCAGCGGGCCCGAGTTCTTTCCCCGGCCGGGGCAGTTTTTCTGGGTGAGGCTTTTATCGGGGTTTTTCCTCACCTGTAAGACAAATGTCAGGAAAACTTTAAGGCCCAAACGGTCCCCGAAATCATATGGTCATCATCATCATCATCCTTCACCGGTGTGAAAAGCAACGGGAAGCTACCACACGTACAATTCCCTAGTAAAGCTGCAACCATAGCATGAAAATACTATGATTGCAGTGAAGGACCTGCCTTCGGGCAGAATTACTATGATGGATATGTATATATAACATATATTAAGATATAAAATAGGGTGTAATAAAATAACATCATGGAGTACACCCGGGTTGATTCCTGGTCAGATCGTTTTATGGCGAAATTTTTAATTCAATACTTTTAACTAGCTCTTTGCAAGGTATATAGAAAATGTACTTTCTTGGTGCTGGTCATATTAAAATTACTGACGCAATAATTGAGGAAAGTAGAAAAAAATAAATAAATAAGCCAATCAGTATAATTGATACTCGAGAATGGAAAATAACGAATGAATTAAGTATGGAAGAATGGGACCATTAATTTTCTAATGAAATCGTCTAGTTTTAAAATATTTTGTAATAAAATCTTTTTCTTTACCAGTTTTCAACCTCTTGATATATTTCCACTAATCTCTGAATCAATTATGCTTCAAAATCAGTAGCATTGCGTTAATAAAGAACAGTCAAATATTGGGTTATTTCTGAAGTCAGCTACGTCCTAATATGATTCAATAAGTGCATTTGTTAATAAATGTAACATATTTTATAGTTATATCCTTGTTCTATTAATCTTTCCAAAAATGTTATCTTTAAAATAAATACCAAAATGTTTGACGTGCTCATTAAGGGTGAAGGATACTTCAGAACTAAGTTAGGATATTTTATGAATATCTGCAAAAACAGAAAGTCAGAGAAAGCCATTTTCCCCCAATGTTATTTAAAATAGACGTAATTCTTCCTCCACAAAAACTGAGAAACTTAATTTGTACTTGTAAAGCATTTTGGTGAGGAATGGGGCGGCCTGCAGTCGTTAGTATACTGTAAAACTATACTGAAAACATAGATTGCAGAAGTAGAAAAACTGTAGAAGATGGCTTATAGCATTCAGGTTGTACGAGGGTGGAAGAATGTGATGACTTGAATGTTTGAAACAACACAAACATTGATTTTAGATTTTCATAATTGTATTAAAAATGTTTGGTAGGCCTATTGTTTACATTACATCGTAATATTACAAAAAATAATTATATTTCGTGTTTATTCAGCAATTGAAAATATTACTTTGTCTTCAGGAAATTCTGCCTGCTCTCTGTGAACTAACATCTTCTGAAGATGTCTACCGCAATAGTAGACGAAACGTAGATTTTCAAGAAAACAGGATAAAGGCTATTTAGTCCGGAAGACGAACCAAAAAGAAATCAAGACACCGATCGTGAAAGCCTACAGTTTTACATAATACTTTGTAAAGTTGCAATTTTTTTCTCAAAACCAGCTAAATCCAATAAAATGATTTTAATACCAGCTAAGTAAATAATTTGGGATCGAATTCAGCTATATACAAATAAAAATGTTTTCCACTAAAATTATTAAAGCTGAACATTCATATTTTCAGAAGATATTTGTTTCTCTTATAGCTATAAAAATCAAATAAAACGAATTTTTGCCAATAAAGCATTAATCAAACTAATATTTTTGTTTTTCCTGTAAAAATTGACAAAATATACTTTTTTGACTCGACCACTCAATTATCGTACGATCTGAAATGGGGCCGGACCTACAGGCCCCTCTTACGAATCCCCGCCTGAAAAACCCATACGATGCTTCTTTCATGAGAAGCCTCTTCCGCCCATGTCATTCTTTGCCTTTTCCAAAAAGGATGATTCATTACATTTCTATAAATTAGAGTATAATGCTATTGTGTTATTATTTAATTGTAATATTATTGTGTTTTCTTGATGTAACTGTAATGTTAATGTTTTTTCCTATTGTGTTATTATTTAATTGTAATATTATTATTGTGTTTTCTTTATGTAGCCTAATTGTAATGTTATTGCTTTTTTTTGTTTACTTTTCTTTATACTAGTACGAATTAGCACTTTATTGTAACGGACTGTCAACAGCACGTACGGCTTACTGCCCGTGCGACCCATATTTGTAAATAATATTGTAAATATCTTACTTTTTGACTAATAAAGTCCTACTACTACTACTACATTTCTATATGTACGTCCGTGTACCTTAATGCCATTATCAGTTAATCGCACATTCCGTCTGAAATATATGATTGTCTAACTGGCTTTTCAGACCATCTCTAAAATGAAACTGATTAATATATATATATGAGAAATTCAAATAAAATTTATTTTACAACCAATTCCCATTAATAAATTGTACACCCGAAGTAATCCATATCGTCCTAATTTTAACAAAATTCCTGCTAAAATTATAGATCCTCTTACAGGAGCCTCAACATGGACCTTGGGAACAGTTAAAAACTGACACAACTAGAAATAATATTATTAAACATTTATTGTATCTTCAGTGTATTATTTGAGAGCAAATATGAGTATGGTATCTCGGTAACATTTATATTTCCTCACTAATTTGGTAGCAGCTACATTCGCACTTGGATTATCATCATTCACCTGAAACGATATATTAATATAAAGTAAAAATATGTGTTTATTTCATTAAATAATGTAAAAATACGTAGAACATGTTGATGTAAGCAAAAATATTAAAATACCATCGAACACAATCTTACAAAAACATATCGAGGTGCCTGCATATAATTTTTGGCTGCTTTAATATATTCAATAGCATGTATTACTTATTCGTGCCGGTAATGCATTCTTAGGTCATTATTTTCCTTTTTTCATTTTGATCTTGGCGTCCTTCAAGTATTATAAAATACTCGTGGTTTGAGGCAGTAGTAATTTGAGATGATCGTTTATTACTCCATTGAAGTTACTCATATTGTAACTCTCTCCCCATTACATTTTCTATAAGTGTAAGAAACAGAAAATAATTTCATTTTATACGAAACATTATATTCCAAATTTGTAATTATTATAGAGTAATCCAGCTTATTTATTACATAAATGTAAATCACACTTCAACATCAGCGAGCAAAAAGTTTGAACTTGCAAAAAGTTTGAACTTGCGACAAACTACAAACAACCCTCAAGCAAAACAATCCTTCCTGAACTGACCGATGATATTTTGAAAAAAAAAACATGTAAGATAAAGAACAAGTAGTTTTCAGGCATTCAGAAAAATATTGCCTACTTATAATAACAAAAACCATGGTATGCCATTATTAGAGACCAGATTGTATGCATTTGCATGTTGCATATAATCCGGTCTCTAGTCGTTATACAATAAATGATCTCTAATCTTGGCATATGCAGATGATGTGGTTACAATAAATGATCTCTAATCTTGGCACATGCAGATGATGTGGTTTTCATTAAATCCAAGAATTAAGAAAATAATTCATACAGTTGGAACAGGAAGACAAAAATTGAGGCTAACAGTAAATAAATTAAAACTCTTAATATATTGTCCACCGCTGTGGTCTCGAGGTAGCGTGCTGCCTTGTCACGCAGCGGGTCCGGGTTCGATTCCCGGTCGGGGCAGGCTCCTGGATGAGGTTTCTTTTCGGGGTTGTGTTCCTCACCTGTAAGACAAATGTCAGGAAGCTTAGAGCCCAACAGTACCCGAAAATCATCCGGCCATCATCATCATCATCATCCTTCACCAGTGTGGAAAGCTACGGGAAACTACCACACCTATAATTCCCTAGTAAAACTGCAAAGCGTAGCATGCAATTAAAGACTGCCCTCGGGCAGAATTACTGTGGATGGATTGATGGATGGAATATCTGGGACTATGATGGTCGAGACATGTGACACGAATGGGAAATGAAAGAGGTGCATGTAAGCTTCTTGTAGGAAAATCAGAGGGAAACGCCCAGTTGGTAGATCAAAAAAGAGGTGGGAGAGTAACTAGGGAAGTAGTTAATCAGGGGATGATTGGAAAACATTAGTTGAAGATAGGGTTGTATGGAGAGCTTATGTCCGCAGGCCCTGAACCTATGGGATCGATTAGTGCCACAAACTTAGTTAAAGGATTGATCGACATCAAGACGTGTAACGCAACAGTATTATGCTGAACTATTGCACAGACTACTTTTTATCCTTCATAGAGAACAGACGAGGATAGTTGAGTTGAAGTTGACCTGTCCGCTTTCTTCGTGACAATGATCCTGTTCACACAGCTTCAAGTTGTACAGAAAACTGTACAATATATATATATATATATATATATATATATATATATATATGTTGCAGATTTTCACGGATATAAGTATGAATATGAAAGTTTTCTTGGGTTTTCCTCGTCTTGGATTCAAGTTCGGCCTCTGGCCAATGATTCCGACGTTTCGGCATGATCCCACACGCCATTATCAAGGAATAATAAGTTCGAGTCACAGGTTTAGGTCTCATATAATAAAATACATAGGGTTGAATCCAAGACTCGGAAAACCCAAGAAAACTTTCATATTCATATATATATATGTCAAGCTATGGAGGCAAAAACATATGATTAAACTTTATCCTTTACTGTTTCACGCTTCTAAATGATAGTGCATTCCATGCAGAATCTAATGATACCTCAAATTCCATTTCAACAAAAAAGTTACTTATCTAGTTGTTTCCCTGTAACTTCGATATTCCGATTTCTGTTTATACGGCTCCTCCAATTGTTTCTGTATTCCTCTCTGGCAACTATGAAAGTATATTCTACGTTATACACAAACTAAGTATCTCATTGCTTTGTAATCTATCTGTAAAAGCATAGTTATATTCCATACGCAATCTGTTCATACTCATAGCGAGCAGGGATGATACTCTGACGTAACATATAGTTAAGTCATCCCGCTCCCTAAGCTTGTTAATAACACTGACAATATCAGGTCCACGATAATAATTGAATTTACATTGAGATACTTCGTGATTATCATGAGTACAATGAAAGTAATTCCCTTGGTTTAACCGTCGACTTGTGGCCTGACATCCACATATAGAGGTGGACGATCTTCCAGGGAAGACATGTGGTCACCTACTACAGTTCCACGTCATTCATTACAATGGTGTTCTCAGCCTGGAACCGCCACTTATTTTATCTACCAAAATTTCCTAAGGTGCTGAGTGGGCACCAATCCCATACTGGCCGAAATTCCATTGCAGGTTTTTTTCTTATGTCATGAATTTAACCAGCGTAATTATTTATTATTATTATTATTGTTATTGTTATTATTATTATTATTATTATTATTATTGATGGATGGAATATCTGATTGCTACAAGTAAATGGGACCGTAGTATTGAGAATGGAGATAATAACTTCGAAATAATGATGCAATACAAGTACTGGTGTTAAATTATCACAGCAGACAATAAAATCTCTTATGATATATCAAGACGATTGAAGGAAGGAAATATAAATTACTGGGATATGAAATCTAAAGACCTCCCAAATAATCAGAAGAAGAAAATACATACAACAACAAAATATACAGACCGATTGTGACGTATGCATCAGGAAGTTGAACGTTATTAAAGAACGAAGGAAGGATGCAATTTAGGAGATAAATTTTCTGAGTAGAATACATTATTCAATTATGGAAAATGGCGAGTGGAGAGTTGTAAACAATCATGAGTAACTCGAAACACATGGTAACCCACAGAAAATGGTGAAATTAAAAGTTTAAGATTATTGTGGTCGGGACATGTTGAAAGAAATAACGAGTGGTCTTTACTAATAAAAAATATATAAAGAGGATCCAGGCGGTAGAAGATGCATGAGAAGGTCGAGGAAGAAATGGGAGAAGGATATGAAGCAGACGGAGAACAAGGAAACAGGATGGACGAGAGACGGCAGATTCTGATACTGGACTTGAAGAAGAAGATAGTGATCACTACATTTGGACTGCAAAGGAATAATTGACAAAGGAATTAAACAGAGGCTGAATTCTAGAAATGTACGCTGTTATGCCTTGCAGGAATTCTTGTCTTCTCAGCATCTCTCAAAAAAAGTTTAGAATGAAAATGTATAAAAGTGTTATTTTCCCACTTCTGTTATATTATGTGAAACAAGGGCTATTGCTTTAAGGGAGAAGAAAGTAATACGAGTATTTGATATCGAAGTTCTTAGGAAAACTTTTGGACCGAAGAATGATGAACAGACAGGCGAATGAAGAAGACTACATAACGGTGAGCTACATGATCTTCATATGAAACCAGATATAATAAGAACAGTTAAGTCTCTGGGACTACGATGGTCGAGACATGTGACACGAATGGGAAATGAAAGAGGTGCATGTAAGCTTCTTGTAGGAACATCAGAGGAAAACGCCCAGTTGGTAGATCAAAAATGAGGTGGGAGAGTAACTAGGGAAGTAGTTAATCGGGGATGATTGGAAAACATTAGTTGAAGATAGGGTTGTATGGAGAGCTTATGTCCGCAGGCCCATGAACCTATGGGATCGATTAGTGCCACAAACTTAGTTAAAGAATTGATCGACATCAAGACGTGTAACGCAACAGTATTATGCTGAACTATTGCACAGACTACTTTTATCCTTCATAGAGAACAGACGAGGATAGTTGAGTTGAAGTTGACCTGTCCGCTTTCTTCGTGACAATGATCCTGTTCACACAGCTTCAAGTTGTACAGAAAACTGTGAAGAAATAAGGGATCAAGGTGCTGTACCATTCATCCTGCTGTTCAGACTAACTCCCTGCGGCGGTTGTTTACTTTTCTCAAAATTCAAAAGTCCGTCACGAAGGAACTGCGAAAACTAAATGAATTCCTCAAGAAGTACAAATGCACGGTACGAAGTTTCTGCATTATGAAAAAAATATATATAAAAGTGGTCCCACTACATGCCTCAGGAGGCCCTTGGGATAGTAGGAGGTCAAGGCTCCCACTTTTTCTGGACACTCGGCACTTGATGTCAGCCGGGTTGTCAGCCCAGCCTGACGGTCCACTTTACCCCCAGAACAAGTGTCTGGTGCTCATTCCATTAGAGACTGAGTCGACCCCAGGGCCACAATGCCGCCAGAGGGTTTGGGTCAGTTTAAAAATCCTGACCCCACCGGGACTCAAACCCACGACCTTCCGGGTTGTAGCGCAGTGCCCTAACCACTACGCTACGGCATGCCCCCATATATATATATATATATATATATATATATCCATCCATAGTAATTCTGCCTCAGGCAGGTCTTTCATTGCATGCCATGCTTTACAGCTTTATTAGGGAATTATAGGTGTGGTAGCTTCCTGTTGCTTTCCACGCCGGTGAAGGATGATGATGATGATGGCCATATGATTTCGGGGACCGTTTGGGCCTTAACGTTTTGCTGATATTTGTCTTACAGGTGACGAAAACCCCCATAAAGACCTCACCCAGATAAACTGCCCCGACCGGGGATCGAACCCGGGCCCCCTGCGTGACAAGACAACACACTACTCGAGGACCACAGCGGTGGACATATATAACCCTTAAACTGGCGATATATTTGCAATTTACTTAAATCTGTCGGACTGCAGCAAAAAAAAAAAAAAAAAAAAAAGTGGATTTGAAATTCGGGTT